>JADHKI010000029.1:0-117480 GCA_019925645.1 Graphilbum cf. rectangulosporium
TCTGGAGGTCCGCGTGCCCTTTCCCTCCTTGTAGGCTACTTTTGGAGCCCTGACCATCTTGTCTTTATTCGCCTCATCTGTAGTTATCCATCTTGAGATTGATCAAAAGGCTCTCCCCTTGTTCGAGGATCTGAGGCAGTTTACATTCTCAACCTTCAACAATATTGGCCGTAAAGAACAAAGAAAGATTCCTCCCCAGAGTCTCCGCAGGAGGTCCCGAGCCGTCCACCAAACAACATCAGCAAAGCCGAACAGGAGGAGACCAACGACGCCCAGCTTGACAACAATGAGTGGCGTGCTGGCTGTCCGCACCTGCTGAAGAACTTGTCGTTTTCTGCTGGCTAGCTGTCGAAACGCCGAGCCCCCCTGTCGACCATATCTCGCTTCTCTGGTTGTCTCTGTGGCGGGAGAGGCTGAAAAGTCGGACGGGACCCGGACAAGGAACAGACGGGCCGCCCACAGCCACAGCTGCCGCATTGCGAGACTGGAAGCACCAAACGTATCGACGGCAGCAGACGCGGCCGTCCCATGTACATCATTGATTTCTAGACCTACCTGCACAGCCCACACCCTCTTCCCCGGTAGCCACACCTTTGGCTTAGTCTGCTCCGCCTGACGGCATGCCCAGAGCTTCCATGCTTCCCCGTCCTGTCCCACCAACCCTCGCCACTTCTGCCTCGCCTCCCTCTTCTTCACTTTTGCTGCTCTCCGCTTCTCCTCCTCCCCCCGGCTACCCAAGAGTATCATATCAGCATCGTCGCCCGAGCCTGCACCGGAACACCAACGCTGAGAAGACCGACGCCACGGCGGTCGAGGCAGCCAGCCACCCGGCACTTTTGTCTTGTCAGATTCGACAACAGCGATACGAGCCGGGCCCGAACCGCCCCTCGACGAATCTAGACACGCATACGGGCGACTGCTAAGAACGGCTGCTGCCGCCTTCTTATAGCCGTTGGAGAGAGACTTTGCCTGTGCTCCGTCATACGGCGTATATACAACGACTTCTCCCTGCTTCTGCTCTCTCTTGCTGCATGCTACCTGACACCTGCCAGCTCCCGCTCATTGGGTCGGCGCCTTGTTTACCTGTCTCGTTGACTGGCCTGTTCTGCCCACCAATCCTGGGCCTCTTGCTGATCAGCTCGTTCCGATTCTTCTCCTTCTCGGCCCAACTCTCACTTTAGGCCGGTCCCCACGATCCGTATACGACATTTTTTTCTCACCTTGGGCTCCTGCTTTGCCAAATTATTCCCTTGGCGCCTCGTCTCTTTTTGTTTTCCATTCAGTTTCCCTCCAGTTTCCTCTCAGATCCCCTTCTGGAATGCTTTTTTGAAGCGCCGTGCACGGTTTCGGGGCGGCCATCTTGATTTCCGCCGGTTCAAATTCATGTACTTTGGATTCCATGAGAACGCGGCCAGCTCACAACTCCTTGTCAGACTTGATCGAGCTCGTCTTCTACCTGTCAGTGCATCTCCCTTGCTTACGCTGAAGGCATCGAGTCACTCCCGTGTCTGCTGATCGCAAAGCAAGCGATTCAAGCTGCTTGTAAGACTCAAGTTATTGGGAAAGAGAAACTAACACATCCCTTCTTGTCACGGCCGTTACGATTTTTCAGAGTATTGACATCATCTCCGCCCTATCGCACTTACACAAACTAATCTGTGACTCCTAGAGTCAGTGTTCACATCAATAACGTTTTCTACCGTCCCGACAGTATCCGTCTCGGGCCCTTACCCCGAGTGATAATCAAAAAAGGCCAGTATTCTACT
Organism: Graphilbum cf. rectangulosporium; assembly: GCA_019925645.1. Taxonomy (NCBI): domain Eukaryota; kingdom Fungi; phylum Ascomycota; class Sordariomycetes; order Ophiostomatales; family Ophiostomataceae; genus Graphilbum; species Graphilbum cf. rectangulosporium. The sequence continues at coordinate 1,767 of JADHKI010000029.1, forward strand.
GAATTTCCAGGGAAGAAACCATCAAATCGAAACGCTATAGTTATCCGGAAATCACCGAGAAGCGACTACGCGAACTGAGCTGAGGAAGCTTTTCAAAAAAAAAAAAATCAGTAATCAAACAGACATCTGGACGGGGCAGAGTCATATGATGCGGTAACGAGAACGGCAGAGAAAGCCCGAGTTCTAGGATGCATCCAGCTCCGAGCCTTGCCGAAGCACCTCCACTACGAGAGAGAGATGAGCCGCGACACGGTCAGAAACGGCCCTTGTCGGCGGGGTCTGAAAGTACGGAGCATCAACGTTCACCCCCCACGCGGAAAGGCACAATGTCATCCATATCCACAAACGCAACAAGCAACAGCGCCGTCACGATCACGGCCTCTGAGCAAAAAGCATCCTACGGTACCGAGGTGGCCTCGCCCACATTCTCGCAAGCCGTCTTCTCTGCCAAGGATGGCGCCGACGTCACCAACAACCGGCGGCCTAGCCGGCGACGCACCGGGCCACTGTCCGCTCCGCAACGTGAAAAGGCAGCTCTTATCCGGAAACTTGGCGCCTGCAGCGACTGCCGGCGCCGGAGAGTTGCTGTGAGTCGCATACTCTTCACATTGTTCGCCCGCGCCGTTCACTACCTGGAACCATGGAGTTCTTACACTAACGTTCCCAACGCCAGTGCCACCCCAAGCATCATAACATGAGCTGGGAGGACGCCGTGAGAAAGTTCAAGTCTCACAGTCCGGTACAGGACTACGCTCCCCTTGCTGGCCGTCCCATGAGTCCTGCTCAGAACAACGGCGCGCTGAGTTTAACGCATGGCCAGCAGGACATGGACGTGGACGTGTCGCCCAAAATGGCTCCCGTCAGTACAACAACTCAACAAGCACAGCAGCTGTCTTCCGCACAACACTTTCCAAGGCCGAAGCCGCATCTTCCACCAATACCGGCTGGCCGTTTGTCCACGGGAAGCGAAGGTCGCCTTCGCACCCCCCTGCCGTCCGGACGCGCCATGGACAGGCCACTGCAGACAGGCCTACCCGGCATCGAAAGCCTGTCGGGTGAGATGCAAAGTGCCGCAGCTCGCATCATCAACAGCGCGAATCCCAACCGGAGCCGCTATGATGCTGTCTACGTGTTGTTGGTGGTTTGGGAAGACGAGCCGGACGCCGAAGTGGGCACCGCCGTCAACGAACTGGCCGTTCTCCTCGGTGAGAAGTACGGCTACGACGTGGACTATGCAAGGATCCCGGCGATGCAAAGTCCATACAGATGGTTTCTCGACAAGGCCACCAGGTTTATCACCACGCACAACGCTCGCGATGCGCTCAAGATTCTGTACTATGCCGGCAGCAGCTATCTGGATGCAGAGCGGGAGATGGTTCTTGCAAAGTAGGTTTACCTGGTGACGGATGCAAACATGGATGTCTTGCCCCCGACACAACCGTGACCGCCGCAGCCGGCCCATGACAGACAGACGCTGACAGCAGAGATAGTCCCGCAGACAGAACGCCATCGCCGACTGTTCGATGGAGCGGCATACAGCATGTGCTGGAGGATGCTCGGTCCGACACTCTTGTTCTTATGGATGCCGCATTCTACCCCTGCTCGAGGATTTCGCGACAGGAGGGGGTACTGGAGCTGGTGGCTGCCTCTGCGGGTGAAAACCACAGCGGTGTGCTTGGGCGAGCGTCGTTTACGCGCGGCTTGGTGGAGGAGCTGCAGACCAGGCTGAGCCAGAAGTTCAGGGGGCCCCTGTCGGCGCTGTCGGCTGCCACGCTGCATGCCAGGCTCATGTCGAGTTATCCGAGGATGATCAGCGAACGGAACCCGGAAGCCGAAAGGATCACGAGCTATCCGGCGCCGCTGCATATTCTGATGGCGGAGAATGCACGGCTGCCGTCCATTCTTCTTGCTCCGCTGCGGCGGCCGCTGCCGAGCAGCCCCGAGGCCCAGAGTCCCGGGACGCATCTCAACCTGACGGTCCGCTTGGCCGACCATGGCGTTGATAATGCAGCCTGGGCGGAGTGGATGCGGCTCCTTCCGGAAGGGGTCAGGGAGGTCAAATGCGAGAGCCCCTTTCGTGCTACGTTTCGGTAATGTTGCCACAATCTACGACTCTTTTGCCTTTTTATGCCTTTATGAAGCCTCGCTGTGTAGGAGTTTCGTGGTGTCCCTGCATGGTCCGAGTTGTATCCAACAAAACTGGCCACAGGTCCGAGTTGTATCCAACAAAACCGGCCACAATCAAAGAGACATGTCGTGCGGGCGTTTGACAGTGATGTACGGCGGTCGTATTTTGGTAGAATTCTCCCCGAGGAACGTGCCAGGTCATGGCAGCGACGGACGCTGCATGAGCGTGGCTGTGCTACGACGGCGGTCTGAGAAAGTAGTCCAGTGTGCAATCATGGATTGCGATTGTTTGAAAACTGGTCTATGTTCTTTTACATGATAAAAATACAGCGTGACGATTGGAAAGATCCTGGCACAGTAGATGGATTGGAAAGATCCTGGCAAAGTAGATGGATTGGAAAGATCCTGGCACAGTAGATGGACATGTCAATTGAGTCTGAGCCCGCTCGTGTTCGAGAGGCAGCAGCTCAGTACAGGGCGACGAGCAGGGCGGCGGCAGCGGAGGCGAGGAGGGCAGAGGAGCGGGCCAGGCGGGGGGCGGCGGCGTTGTCGCTGGCGGCGAGGTCGGCGATGATAAAGGCGGGCTCGTAGAGGCCGCGGTCGGCGGTGTCGAGGGTGCCGTTCCAGCAGTACTTGTCGAAGCAGGCGGTGCAGGCGGCGGGCACAGAGGTGTTGGTGCGGGCGAAGCTGCGGCTGAGGGCGGCGCAGGCGAGGCAGGCGGGCCAGTCGGAGTTGACGGTGCCGTTGCCCTGGGTGGCGGCGTTGAAGCCGTTGGTGATGATGTCGTTGCGCTGGGTGAGGGAGTAGCTGTCGGTAAAGGTGGTGACGTTGCTGTGGGCGGTGTAGGGGGCGTTGGGCAGGTAGACGAGGAGGGGGGGCGCGGACTGGCCGGCGGCGAGGGAGAAGTTGGCGACATCGCAGCCGAAAAAGGTGGGCCGCAGGTTGAGGCCGAGGTTGATAAAGGTGTGGTCGTCGGGGACGGGGGGGAAGAGGGTGCCGTTGGCAATGTCGGCGCGGGAGCGGTCGTAGGAGGCGCGCAGGGCGGTGCCGTTGGGCCAGACGGAGTCGGTGTCGGCGGAGGAGTCGACGGCGACGATGAGGTCGAGGGCGCGCAGGGGCTGGATGAGCGGGTGCAGCGGCAGGTTCTGCAGGTCCTCGCCGCCGTCGACCAGGGTCAGCTGGGACTGGGCGGCAAAGGCGTTGGTGGCGGGGCGGTAGTCGCGGAAGGGGTTGGGCACCCACTGGGCAATGTCGTTGTTGTCGCGGCCGAGGGCCTCGAGGGTGTCGTTGACGAGGCCGAGGACGAAGCTGGGCAGGTTGGTCTCGGCGGACAGGTTGGTGAGCAAGAACTGGTTGAAGAGGGTGGAGGAGGTGCCCATGACGTAGCCGAGCTGGTCGAGGCCGCGCACGCAGTGGCTGTCGTTGCTGCTGCTCTCGTGCACGACGCCGTTGGTAAAGTTGGAGCCGAGGTAGGCCGTGGGCACGAAGCCGAAGACGGTGGGGTCCCAGGAGCCCATCTCAAAGGGGTTGAACTCAAAGACGGTCGAGTTGAGCGCAATGGTGACGGTGTCGGGCGCGCGGCTGTCGGCGACGAGGATGGGAAAGGGCGTCTGGCCGCCGGCAAAGTTGTCGGTCTCGGCAATGGACGAGAAGGTGTAGGCGGGCCCGCCGTCAGCCGCGTCGATGAGCTGGTACGAGAGCGCGCGGCCCCAGAAGTCGGTCAGCGACACCTCGAAGCCGGCGTCCGACTTTTCCAGCACCTGGTCGGCCACGTCGGCCCAGTACTCGGCCGTGTCGACAATGGCGAGGCGCTGCGTCGACGAGTCGACGGCGGCCTCGTCGGTGTCGCCGCCGACGAGCCCGGAGTCGGCGTCGGCCCTCCTCCGCCGCCTCTTTGTGGATGTAGTGCCGGTGCGGTTGGCGCCGTTGTCCTGGGCGTCGCTGCTGGGCCCCGAGAAGATGGAGTTGTCAAAGCGCCAGAGGTCGGAGCCCTGGCGGCCGTCGCGCAGCGAGACAATGGTGGAGAAGTTGTTGGCAAACATGGAGCCGACGAGCCAGCCGCCGCCGGAGAGGCCGGCCAGGTAGGTGGTGGCCTGCAGCAGGCCGGCGATGCTGCCGTTCTGGCCGGCGGCGGGCAGGCCCGGGGTGCGGCTGTCGGCGGCGGCCAGGAAGCCGGCGCCGTTCATCAGCGCGCGGTAGCCGCCGCCGGAGATGGCCAGGCCGATGCTGGGCACGTCCGAGGCCGCCGCCGCCGCAATGTAGCCGCTGGCGTTGAAGCCGCTGATGCCGGCGCCCTCGAGGAAGCTGACCAGCGGCGCGCGCGTGGCGTTGCGCCGCAGCGCCAGCCAGTCCGTCTCCTTGGGCGAGAGCGCGCTGGCCGCCCGCGCCGACGGCCGCTCCGACGGGCAGTCCACCGCGATCGGCGTGTAGTTGCCCGACGGGTTGTTGGGCAGCGCCCGCACGGCGACGGCGACGGCGCTCGGCGGCGGAGCGCCTCCGCCGGCGGCGGCGGCCGAAACCTCGGCGGCGGCGGCCAAGAGGGCCACGACGCCGGTCAGCACGGAGCTGGGCAGCGGCATCGTGGATGGGAGCGGTGAGAAGGTGACGAAAAGATTGCGTTATAACGCGGTCAACAGAAGGAAGCGGTCAACAGAAGGAAGCGGTCAACAGAAGGAAGCGGTCAACAGAAGGAAGCGGTCAACAGAAGGAAGCGGTCAACAGAAGGAAGCGGTCAACAGAAGGAAGCGAACGCGGAAAAGAAGCTTTTCAATGCGGCCAAAAAGACGGAAATCTCTAAACGCGGCCAAAAAAAAGTAAAAACTGCCAAAAAGACGGACGCAGGTCCTGGCAACACAGCCTCGGTGCGTGTCGTGATCCGTCAGCCTACACGACTGAGGCGCATGCTGACTCGGGAGACGTCGAGTGAGCGTGAGAATAATGAGAATATGAGAATAAAAACAAACAGATTACGACTGATAGACAAAGAGATAAGCGGGAGGACAACGAGAGAAACGAAGAATCAGAGACGAGAAACGAGAACCGGAACGAAAAACGGAAACGAGAAACGGAAACGAGGACGAGCGTACGAAACAGGCCGCATGACACCGAAGATCAGGGGCCGAGGGATAAAATGTAGGATCACTAGGCTGTGCTGTGCTTATGTGAACCAACAACGCCAGGCGGCTCCGCTGCTGCTGAGCATTCCTTCGTACTCGTCAGCAGGTGCAAATCTTCTTCCCCCTGTCGTATTCCCGGCCCCTCTGGGTGGCGTCGCCGGAGAATAGCCAGAGCTGTGGCCTCCCGTCGAGAGAAAGACACAGCTTACGCGTTTTTCGGTGCTAGGCGGAACCGCCGGGAGCTAACGGCGATTAGGCGGCGGCGCCTGGACGGGCGGGCTGAACAGCCAGAGACGGGTGGGGCCCAGGGCGCTGCCGGGCGGGCAAATCAGCTGCGCACAGCCCAAAAGCTAGAAATTAGCCACCGGACTTTCGCCGGGGTGCCGGGGTCTCGGGGTGCGTGCCGGACTCGGTCTCGAGGAGGCGAGTTCTCAGCTTCTTTTTCTTGTCCGATTTACCGCTCTTTTGTTTTTCCGTTTTGTTTTTCCGCTCTGTTATCCGCTCTTTGTATCTCGTCATTGTTACTCGCTCTCTGTTTTTCGCTCTTTTCGCTCCTTGTTACTCGCTCTCTGTTTTCGTTTCTGTTGTTCCGCTCTGGCTGCGCATTCGCCTCCATGAGGAGCGTTGAGCAGCCCTCATCGTACTCCGTGGCTCATGCTGTACTTGTTCTGATGCTGTGTCCCTTGAATCTGACGCTCGCCATCTTGACAGGTGCCATCTGCCGGGTTGCCCGGCAACGCAGCTGTTTACGTACTAGCTCCTAGCTCCACTGCCGGCCGTTGGCTCCTTCCTGCACTGCAACCTGGCGTACCTCTGCTTCCCAAGACTCCATAGTAAACATTGTTTCATCACCAACGCGTCGGCCTCGACCCAAGCTTTGCCATTGGCATCCCGACACCCGGCACGACCGACGCCAACGGCCCGTGCTGACGGCCGACCCGATACTAACACGGCAGCAGCAGCAGCAGTAGCAGCAGCATCTTCTCGCTCAGGCCAGACTTCTATGGCTACCTTGTCATAGCTTCACAGCACAATCACGCCCAGCAACTATCCACGACATCACGCCCAGCAACTACCCACGACACCACACACGCCACCATGGAGCCGCAGTCGCCTCCCAAGCGCATGACGCGTGCCCGAGCGGCCAAGACAGGCAACCCCGACGCGGCAGCAGCACCCGCTCCGGCCAGCTCAGCACGACTTCTGGCCAAGGCCTCCACGGCCGTGTCCCGGACCAAGACCGCCCGTGCTGCCACCGCCACCGTCCCGGCCTCGACTAAGAGAAAGCTCCGGCCCGAGGACCTCGACAGCGATAGCGACGAGGACGAGCTCGGCCTGCACCGGCCGGCCACCCCGCCGGCCAGGCCCGCCCGGGCCGGCCGCGGCCGGCCTAAGAGGGCGGCGACGGCGAAAGCGACAGCGACAGCAACAGCAACAGCGGCAACGACAGCGTCAGCACCAGCGCCGGAGCTTAAGACAGAAGTCCAGCGAGCCCCGCGCGGCCGCCCTCCGAAAAAGGCCGACTCCGAGCCCGCAAAGACGGCGGCGGCGGCAACATCCGCTCCATCCACGGCAACAGGGCCCACCCGCGCATCTCGCGCCAAGAGAGCCGATGCGGACCCGGAAGCCGACGCCGCCCCGGAAGCACCGCCCAAGGCCAAGCCGGGCCGCGGCCGCCCTGCCTCGACCAGCACTTCTTCTACTACCACCACCACGAGGGTGACCGTTCGCACGGCCGCCTCCACCGCGGCTGCCACCACGACCGCCGCCGCCACCGCCGCCGCCGCCCGGACGGCTGCGAAGAAAAAGGTGTCGTTTGAGGAGCCTGAGAAGGAAAACATGGTGCCCAAAATGGCAAAGCGCAAAGTCGCCGCCGCCGCCGCCTCCGCCGCCGCCGCTGCACCCGCCACATCTACTACGACTTCGGCCTCGGGCCTGCGCGCCAAACCCGTCCGCCGCGCCGCCACCACGGCATCGGCACAGCCGGCCGCCAAGGGCACCGCCGCCGTCTCCTCCTCCTCCTCCTTGGGGCGGTCCTCCAAAGCGGCTGCGGCCTCTACTTCTTCCGGCGCCCCCCCGCCGCCGAAAGCCTCTTCGGACAGGCCACAGACACCCCTCAGCCCTAAGAAGGTGACCCAGGTGCGCATGGCGCGCGAGCACCTCGTCGACGCCGACTCCGAGGACGAGCTCGGCGCCATGGACGCCGGCAGCTCGGCCTTTGTCAAGCCACTCATGCGCAGCCCGGCCAAGCCTGCCGCCGCTCTCCGGAAAGCGGCAGCAGCGGCGTCAGCGGCGTCAGCGGCGTCAACGGCGTCAGCGGCAGCGGCGGCCGGGGCGGGGCTGTTGCTGGACCGGCCGTCGTCGGGCGACGCCGCCCCGGCAGGCATCCTGGCCAGCCCGGCGCGCCGGCCGCCCTCGCCCGTCAAGGAGGGACTCGCCGCTTTTGCGCCACGCAGATGGGACGCCACGGCGGGCGCGCCCGGCGCGTCCGGTGCGTCCGGTGCGTCCGGTGCGTCCGGTGCGTCCGGTGCGTCCGGTGCGTCCGGTGCGTCCGGTGCGTCTGCCGCCGCCGCCGCCGACGCGCTTGCATCCGCCATCAAGCCGTCTGCCGTCCCGGCCATCGGCCTGTTCTCGCCCGCCAAGAGATTTCCCGTGCCGCCCAAGGCGTTTGGCGGGCCCTTTAGCGGCGGCGGCAGCGGCAGCAGCAGCCTCGACGACACGTGCCGTTCGCCTTTGAAGATGTCCTTTATGCAGACGCCTGCTAAACGGCCGGCCTCGCCCGTCAAGGCGGCCTTCCTGCTCCAGCGGCCCGAGCTCAAGCTGAGTAGCGCCCGCCCGGACGATGCAAAGCCTGATTCCGTGCCAGAGGTGGCTAAAGGATTAGAGGAAGATGCCGATGCCGAGGACGCAGAGGAGGACGTAGAGGTCGCAGAGGTCGCAGAGGACGCAGACGACGCAGACGATGCAGACGACGACGCACACGATGCAGATGACGACGCAGACGATGCAGACGACGACGCAGACGATGCAGACGACGACGCAGACGACGAAGACCCCCAGTCGCTGACGCAGATGCTCAGCGAGATGAAGACCGCCGCGGCAGAGGCGACGCCGGACTCGCCGAGCCGCAAGAGCAGGGCCAGTGCACGCCCTCTTCCGGCGGCAGCCGCTGAAGAGGAGCCAATAGACGCCGGAGCCGGCGAGGCCGGCACGGACGGCCCGCAAGGCCCGCAAGGCCCGCAAGAGGTCGATGCTGTGGCCGAGGAGCCCGTCCTCTCCGCCGGCGACCCCATGGATCTCGACCTCACTCTCATGGCCACTGGCTTTCAGCCCGCAGACGTCTCGCCAGGCAGGGCGTGGCAGCAGCCCGCAGACGTCTCTCCAGGCAAGGCGCGGCGGCAGCAGGCGCAGCAGGCGGCAGCGCCCGGCCTCTTCTCGCTCCGCGCCAAAGATCTTGTTGACGGGCCCGAGTCGGACTCGGAGGAGGACTCGACCATGCGCTTCCCTGGTGCTGCGGAGAGCGCCACGCACGGGGGCGATGCGCTGTCTACGCCCTGCCCGGCCCGGAGAGGCAACAGCAGCGCGAGCCGGACGCCCTCTAGCCGGCGGACGACGCGGTCCAGCGGAGCCAGCACGACGAAGCGTCTGCGGGTGACCCGGTTTGGATACACGCCGCTGGCCGAACAGCTCGGCGGCTGGAAAGCGCACAGCCCATCCAAGGACCCCAGCCCAATGCGCCAAATGAGTGAAGCTGTTGAAGACGCGGTCGCCGGCGGCCAGACGGAGCCGGAATGCAGCGGGGAGACGGAGCCGGTCGCCAGTGGGGAGACGGAGTCGCTGCCCAGCGCGGAGACGGAGTCGCTTCCCAACGCGGAGACGGAATCACCCAACGCGGAGACAGAGGCACTTATCAGCACGGCGGAGCCACTCTCCACCACAGAGACTCTGGACGATGGCGCAATGGATATCTTTGCCGACGTGGACGTGACGCAGGAAGACCTGGACCTGGCGGAGGAGGCCAACGAAATGTCGCTGATGGAGCCGGAGCAGGCGTACGACACGTCCAACGGCAGCCAGGAATACGGCGATGAGAACGACGTGCCGGTGGACCCGGCGCTGCTGCAGCAGCAGGCGGCACCAGGCAGCAGCTCGTCGCCGCTGGGCGTGCCACCGGTGACGCCGCAGCGGGTGATGACGCGGTCGTTCCACACGGTGTCCAAGGTGCCGCTCAAGGCGGCAGACGAGTCGACGCCTACGGCGGCGCCGGCGATGCGGCGGCGCAGCCTCAGCGTGTCACGGCTGCCGACGTCGGTGCGGCGGCGGTCTGGCGGCGGAGACGGCGCGGGGGGGCAGCTGGCGCGGAGCGGGACGGTAATTTCGTACTCGCCGACGAAGAAGGAGGCGCGGCGGGAGAGTCGGCGGGAGAGCCGGCGGGAGAGCCGGCGGGAGAGCCAGCGGGAGAGCCAGCGGGAGATGTTTTGCGACGAGTCCGAGGCCGAGTCCGAGTTCGAGGCGGAGGAGCTGGAGGAGGCGGCGGAGGCCGGGGCGGGGCCGTCGGCGCCGTCGGCGCCGACGACGCCGGCCAGATCGAACGGTGGGTGGTCGTCGGCAGCGACGCCGGCGCGGACGCCGCAGCGCGAGGTGGATCCCGGACTGCTGCGCGGAGCGGTGGTGTTTGTGGACGTGCACACGGCCGAGGGGGCAGATGCTAGCGGCATCTTTGTGGAGCTCCTGACGCAGATGGGGGCGCGGTGCGTTAAGAGCTGGTCGTGGAACCCAAGCAGCCCGCCGGGCGAGACGGCGTCGCGGATCGGCATCACGCACGTTGTCTTCAAGGACGGCAGCAAGCGCACGCTGGAAAAGGTGCGCGAGAGCGCGGGCGTGGTGCAGTGTGTGGGCGTCAGCTGGGTTCTCGAGTGCGTCCCCCCCCCTTGTTCCGGAATTGTGAAGACTGACATGAGCGTGTGTTTTTTTTGCTGACGACGAGATAGCTGCGAGCGGGAGAAGCAGTGGCTGGAGGAGGCGCCGTACCACATTGACACGATCATGGTGCCGCGCGGGGGCGGGCGGCGGCGCAAGAGCATGGAGCCGCGGGCGCTGGCGAACCGGAACGGCACGGTGGTGGTGGCGACGCCGGCGAAGCAGATGTCGACGGCGGCAACGTCGTTTGGGGCGGGCCGCGAGTGCTACACGGCGCCGGCGCTGCCGCCGACGACGGCCAGCCGCCGGGACAGTGCGCTGTGGGTGCGGTCGCCGGTGCCGATGGCGCGGGGGGGAGGCGACTACGGCGGCGACGACGACTACGCGGACAATGACGAGGAGGGGGAGCAGGACGCGGACGGCGAGCCAGACTGGGACATGATGGGGATGCTGACGCCGGTGCCGCGGACGCCGGCGCCGGAGACGATTGCGCGGTATGCGGCGAACCTGCCGCCGGCGACGCCGACGATGAACCTGGGCGGCGGCGGCGGCGGCTACAGTAACCATTACGGCGGCAGCGAATATGGTGATTACGGCAGCGAATATGGTGGCTACGGCGGCGGCGGCTACGACGACGAATCGCAGCCGGCGACGCCGCTGGGGTACGACGCGCAGATGACGCGGACGTGCCCGCAGCCGAAGCGGGCCGTGTCCATGTCGGCGAGGGCCTATTGCGAGCTGGGCGAGGGCATCCTGGCGCGAGAAAAGGACGAGCGCGTGCTGATGCGGCTGGTGGCGGCGCGGCGCAAGAGCCTGCAGTTTGCGCCCAAGGTGGGCAGTCCGCTGGCCAAGGCGTGGAAGTGAGGTGGCAAGACGGCCAAGGCGTGAAGAGAGGGGGCCGTCTGTGGCCAAGGCGTGAGGAGAGGCAGACAAGGTTGAAGAGAGGCGGAGGGCAAGGCGAGGCTTTGGCGTTTAAGGCGAGCATTTTCAGCTGAACATGATATGTTCTATTGGCTGGCGGAGTAGAGATAAGATAAGGCATAGAGATAAGATAAGCGATAAAGATAAGATAAGATGTGGAGATAAGATAAGGCGTACGCGTCATGGCGGTCGACATTTGCTGAGCAGGACAAGGACAGCGGCGACGCCGTCTTCCAAGTTGAGTTGTTCTTTGCCATGGCTGCTTTTGTCGTCATGCTTCTGCAGGCAGCGGCGATCTTGGGCATGGCTGTCGTGCCGGCCGCGGCCGGGCATACCGGGGCCGGCCCGGGTCCGGGTCCGGGTCGGGGTCCGGACAGCGAGGCGGCAGCACAGGTGCGGCTGTCGGCGGGTTGGGACGGCAGCAGCGATGTTGCGGCAGCGGCGGCGGTCTGGGATGGCAGCAGCGGTGTTGTAGCGGCGGCGGCAGCGGCGGGCGGGCTCAACTTCTCGTCGACGGCGCCGCACCTCTTCGCGTCGGCCTACGGGCTGCTGCAGCAGTGGCCCAACACGGTCTTTCCCAACGGGCACGCGCTGGCGGCCTGCACGATGGCGCCGTACACGCTGCTGTACCACGGGCGGCAGGCGGAGGAGGACGGCGAGGAGGGCGACGAAGAGCGCATCAGCCCGCCGAGCCCCGAGTGGCTGGCGCTGGACCAGGAGATGGCCTACGGCATCATGGGCGCGACGCGGCGGTCGTGGCTGCTGAGCTACCAGACGACGCGCGCGGTGCGGCTGCTGTACCTGGACGGCGAGTCGGCGGCGCTCATGGGGCTGGGGCAGCTGGACTCGCAGATGCTGCTGCTGTACGGCAACGTGAGCGGGCCGGCGACGCCGCCGGCGGGGGGCGGGCTGGGCGACGAGTACAGCCGCGCGCAGGGGCTGTGCGACTGGCTGGCGGCGGCGGGGCTGCGCGGGCGCGGCTGGGGCATCGAGGGGGTGGTGCGGATGAATGCGGGCTTCGAGGTGATCTGGTGTGACTTTCTGAGCGACAGCCTGCGGCTGGTGAGCCGGGTCAACGTGACGGCGCCGTTGCGGGGGGGGGAGGGGGGGGGGGAGAGCCCGTTGCGGGGGGGAGAGGAGGAAGGGGGGCAGAATCGGTTTGGAGACGCCGCCGGAGACACCGGAGACGCCGGAGACGGCGGCGACCTCTACCCCCTGCCGGCGGTGCCGACGCGGTCGGACCGGGCGGCCGCGCCGACACAGCCGCCGGTGCCGCCCAACTGGCGCGTGCACGACCCGGCGGCGCGGCGCGAGCCCTTTCTGGCCGCCCAGGGCTGGGCCTGGTTCGAGAGCGCGACCGGCCACTACGGCGGCTCGCGCGCCGGCCCCGGCCGCGGCGAGTTCCGCCTGCGCATCGACGACTGCGCCGTGCTCAGCTACTACGCGCCTGCCTGGGCCGCCGGGCCGCTGGCCCGCGCCCGCGCCCGCGCCGAGCAGGCGGCGCTCAACCTGACCGCCGACGGGCGCTGGGTGCCGCCGCCGCCGCCGCCGTCCGACGAGGCCGGGCCCGGGTCCGGCCGCGCTCTCGCGCTGCAGCAGCTGGCCCGCCGCCGCCGCTTCCACCACCTGGCCGCGACCGGCGCCGAAGAGGCGGCCGTGATGCGCAGCCGCGTCGAGACGGCGCTGGCGCGGGTGCTGTCATCCGGGTCCGGGTCCGGGTCCGGGTCCGGCACGGCGTGCTCCGGCGCCCCGTGGACTCTCATGCTGGCCGAGATCGTGCAGCGGACGGCGCGGCATCTCAAGACAATGGAAGCGATCCTGGCCAACTACAGCGTGGCGACGACGACGACGACGGCGACGACGGCCTGGCTGCACCAGCTGCGCGCGCAGAGCCACATGTTCTTGGTCGGCTACGTCGAGTACCCCAACGACGCGCAGCAGCAGCAGCAGCAAGAGTCGTGGTGGGCGCCGCACTCGGCCCGCTACAACCGCTCGCTCTCGCGCTGCCGCTTCCGCTACACGCGGCTGCTGGCGGCCGTGGCGCTGCCGCCCGAGGAGGTCGATCTGCGCTGGGCCGTCGAGGAGACGCAGGGCACGCTGTGCGCGGAGCTTCTCGGCATCGGCTTCGAGGTCGAGCAGGCGTGGGCGGCGGCGGAAGCGAACACGGACGCAAACACGGACGCGGACGCGGACGCGGACGCGGACGCGCCGCCTCTGCCCTCGCCGGCGACGGCCCGCCGCTGGGCCGACCGCCTGGCCGAGCTGCTGGCCTGGCTCGGCTGGGAGAGCGAGTTCCTCGGCTGCACGCGCGTGTGCGCCTGGCACGAGCGCTGCTACATTCCCATGTGGCCGCTGACGCGTGCGGTGCCGGGCGGCGGCCGGAGAGGTCCGGGGGGTCCGGGGGGTCCGGGGGGTCCGGGGGGTCCGGGGGGTCCGGGGGGTCCCGGGGGTCCCGACCCCGGGCACGGCCGGCACAACAGGACCGGGCCGTGGCCGCCGCCACGCCGCAACGACAGCTACGGCGGCCCGCCCGGCGGCGGCATGCCGCGCAGCCCGGCGTGGATGGGCGACGACACCGACCTGTGGGAGCCCAAGTGCGTGGAAGCGTGGTATCGCGAGTGAATATTTTATTGTCCTTGTCCGCGTGTTCCCCCACTGCGTCCTCTTGCACCCGTCTCTTCCTCCCACCGCGTCCTCCCTCACCGCGCCCCCCCACCGTCCTCACACCACAACGTACGCCCGCATCGCCTTGACGGCGTCGCCCTCGTGCTGCTTCAGCAGGTCCGTGGCCTTGGCCTTGGTCAGCTCCAGCTGGTCGGCCTGCGCGCGTCAGCCCGGATCACTCTGCACTCTGTACTCTCTCTCTGCACCCTGTACTCTCTCTGCACTGCCTCGCACTCACCACCAGCGCCACGTCGGCCGCGTCCACCTTGATCTTCTTGTAGGCTGCCGCCGCCGCCGCCGCCGCCGCTTTGCGCTCCGCCGTCGCCTTCTTGGCCGCCTCGGCCGTCTTGCTGCTCGCGCTGGCACCGCTGCCGTTGCTGCCGCTGCCGCTGACGCCGTTGCTGCCGCCGCCGCCGCCGAGCTCCAGGTTCTTCATCGCCTTGCTGACGGCCTCGTGGTCCACCAGCTTGCTGCCCTGCCCGTCGTCGCCCGCTTGGGGGCCGTCCAGGCTGGCCAGCGCCGCCGCCGCCTTGCGGTCCTCGGCTGACTTGGCCGTGGCCGCGCCCGCGCCTTCGTCGCCGTCGGCTGCTGCCGCTGCAGGGGGGTTCGGTGTTTTGTCCGCCATGGGTGCCGTGGTGTGTGTTGGGGTGTCAAAGTTGAGGGATGGTGGGCTGTGGGGAGAAGGAAAAATATCACGTGTGGCTGGAGTATCTCGCTTAGTCATCCTTTACGTGCATCTTCATCAGAGAGGTAGAGAGAGGCAGGTTCATGTTGTCGAGGCGTAATCGTCGCTGTACATCCGGCCCGGCCGGCCCCGAGGGTATCGCTCAAAACACACATCACTGGCCGTCGCTTGGGCGCCCGCGGCTGGCGGCGCTGCCGTCCTGCGTCTCCTCGGTTGTGCCGCCCGGCACGGCGTCTCCCAGCTGGTCGGCTGCCCGCTGCAGCTTCTCCCGGTACTCGGCCAGGCCGGCCGGCATATGGCCCAGGGCCACTGGCTGGTTAGCAGGAGGAGAAGAAAAAGGTAAAAAGGACACAAAAAAAGATACGCATAACACGCTTCGCCTTACATCGGTCAAACAGCAGGTACGACGTCACCAGCAGGATCGGCATCGCCACGATCAGCGCCGTCCACTTGCGCGTCGCCTCCTTGTACTCGGGGCTGTCCGGAGACACGGCGTTCTTGTCGCCCGCCGCGCCCGCCGGTGCTTTGTTGCCGCTGCCGCTGAGCGAGGCCGCCGTGGCCGTGAGCACGGCCGAGGGCGGCGCGGCCGCTCGTCGGAGGCGCGCCAGCTCGGCCAGCGCGTCCTGCTGGCTGGCCTCGATGCTCGCTGCTGTCGCTGTTGCCGTCGGAGCCGGGGCCGGAGCCGGAGCCGGAGCGGCTTCTGGCGTGCTCGGGGCTCCCGCTTCCGGCGCCACAGCGGCAAAGCGCAACGCCGGGGCGGCCTTCTTCGTGGCGGTCTGCGCGGCCGGCTCGGAAGCGGCCTTTTTCCTCGGCGCCGCCGCCGCCGCCGCCGAAGAGGCCCACCGTGTCGGCTGATGCCTGCCGCCGCCGCCGCCGCCGGCCTTCCGGACCGCCGCCGCCGTCGCCGCCGCCGCCCCGCTCCGCACATACCCGCAGCACGCCGCCACCGCCCGGGGCGCGCCGTGCGCTGCGATCCACGACATGGGTCTCTTGGATTCTGGGCGGGCCCGTCAGCATGATCCTTGTCAGGAGGTCCCAACAAGATTTGACAAGAGATGAGAAGATTGCGTACTCGTAAGATTCGAAGATCTTCGGCACTCGTAAGATTTGAGAGATGCGCAGTCGCAAATTCAAGACGCTTCCCTGCGTGCCGCACAGTGTCCACGGCGATCCCGGAGTCCTTGCCTTTTCTCTTGCAAACGCGTTCTCGCGTACGTTTCGCGATCCACTTCCGGAATAATTGCTTTTCTCTTATGTGGGGGCGAATAGGAGAGCGCTGATTGGCCGGTTCTGGCGACGTCTACTTTACGAGTACTCGTAACTGGACTTCTATACAACACACTGTCTATACAACACACTGACGATGATAAACAACAGATCAATCCACCGGCGGTATCTCGGGCTGTGTGAGCTTGGCTTTGCTGATGGCGAGCGTGCACAGGCGGATCAGCTCGGCAATAAAGCTCTGGACCATTTGCACGTTGGCCAGCTCGCGCTGGGTCCAGTGGCTCGGGTGCATCTGGTTGAGCAGCTCGGGCGTGAGGTTGAGCAGCTCGAGGTCCTGCTGGGCGCGCGGATGCAGCGGGTTCATCATGATGTTGCCAAAGATGGTCAAGATGGCCGACATGGGGTAGGAGATGATGTGCCTGTGGGTTAGGGGGGAGTGAAGGGGAAAGGAGGAGTAAAGTAAAAGGAAGAGAGGGAAGCAGACAGGAGAAGGAAAGAAAAGAAAAAGAGAGACAGAGAGAGACGCACCAAAAGGCATTCTCGACGAGGGTGTTGATGGCGAGGCGTAGGTAAAAGAGGGTGGAGCGGCTGGCCTCGACGGACAGGGAGAGGCTGGAGCTGAGGCCGTTCATGTCGTCGCCGGCGGCGGCGGCGCTCCAGGCGCGGCAGCGGCCGACGGCGCGGTGGATGGTGGCGAGCAGGTAGTGGTACTCAAAGTGCAGCGAGGTGCGGTGGAAGAGGATGGGCCGGGAGAGGCCGGCGTCGGCGGGATCGGGGGCGGCGGTGGCCTCGGCGCCGTAAAAGAGCAGGGGCCGGGAGGCGGCGGGCACGGAGAGGCGCCAGCGCTCGAGCTCCTCGTCGAGCTCGCGGATGTCGCGCAGCAGGGCGGCGTCGGGCTTGCGCAGGGCGTCGGCCGAGTAGAGCATGCGGTAGGTGCGCGACTTGATGCGGGCCATGCGCAGGTCGCCAGGCAGCCAGAAGACGGTGGCCTGGTCGGCGTCGCCGCCGAAGCCGCCGAGGCCGTCGCTGCAGCGGCTGCGGCCGTAGTCGGCCTCGGCCGTGTGCACGAGCGCGTCGTAGTCGGGCGGCAGCGTCAGGTCGCAGTGCTCGTCCTCGAGGCAGGGCGGCTGCCCGGTGCGCAGGCACATGTCGCGGTCGATGATGTAGCAGAGCCAGAAGATGGTGCGCAGGTACGCGCGCGTGTGCCCGGGCCGCGCCGGCAGCAGGTGCCCGCCCAGCGTGAAGAGGATGCGGCAGACCATGGCGTGCGTCTTGACGGCCGCGTCCAGCTGGCCCGTGAAGAGATGGTACATGGTCTGCGGTCAGTTCACGCACACACACACACACAGACACACACACACCAACATCAGGAGCGTCTGCATCACCGTCAGGCTGGTGTCGAGCAGCAGAAACGGCAGCAGGTGCTGGGCCTTGCCGGCGCAGGCGTCGCCGTCAATCTCGGGCTCGGAGCCGTCAAACTCGATGCGGGCGCCGGTCATGACGGCCAGAAAGGCAAAGATGGCCGCCTTGGCGGCGATGGCGTCCAGCGAGGCGGCGGCGGCGTAGGCGGCGTCGATGACGCCGGGGAAGCGGAGGTGGTCGATGACGGGAAACACGAGGCGAAAGTGCGAGGCGCGGTACGTGCGCAGGCAGCTCTCCACGACGGAGCGCGGCGGCAGGTCCAGGTGCGCGCCGGCCCGCGCAAAGGCGGCCAGCGTCGAGGGCGTCATGTGGAGGCTGGTGCCGCCGCCGCCGCCGCCGCCGGGGGGCGGGTCCATGAGGTGCAGGAACTGGCGGTCAATGTCTTCGCCGGTGCGGGCCTTGATCCACTCGCGGCCGTGCGTCGAGATCAGCGGCACGCCGCAGTGCGAGCTGATCTTGCCGAGCTCGTAGCCGGCAAAGTACATTTGCCCAAACGCCGGCTCTCCCGCCGGCGTGCCGGCTCCGCTTTCGGAAGAGGCGGTGAAGCCGGTTCCGGACCCGGACCCGGCCCCGGCTCCGACTCCGGCTCCGACTCCGGCTCCGCCCCCCAAAGAGGCCGGGCAGCCGGCTCCGACGGCCGGGCTGCCGGCTGCGCCTCGGCAAGAGCCCGCCGGCGACGCCGCGACAGAACTCGGCGCGCTCGCGCGCGCTGCCAGCTGCCGCCTGGCCCGTCAGCCACAGATCACACGCACACACGCACACACACACGCACGCACACACACACACACACACCTGGAGCTGGAGCGGGCGGCCCGCTTAGTCACGCGGTCGTAGGTGCAGGCCAAGGCGTGGTGCTTGCACCAGTTGCACTGGGGCACGGCATTGTCACAGTGAATCTGCGGTGCGCGCTGTGTTAGTCGGCACGGCGGACCATGTGCGGCCTATATCCGAGCCGCTTACCTTTCGGCTGTGGCAGCAGTCGCAGGCTTTTTGTCGCACCATGGTTGCCGCCAGCGCTGCGTCTCTTTTAGTTCCACACGTCTTTCATCAATCTCAAACAACCCACCCGCCCGTTGAGCCGCAATATATGCAGAGTCCGGGCCGCGGGGGGGGCGAAAGCCGACGGCGAGATGGCGTGTACCGTGGGAGCAAAACAGTGGGCGCGTGGTTGTCAGGACACCGTCGCGCACAGCCAGCGTCCCCGTGTCCCGACGTGTCCCGACGTGTCCTGTTTCGGGGTCCGAGGGCGACGCAGGACGTTTTGACGCGCGGAGCCGCAGATCCCGGCACGTGCGGCGTTGCCGCTTAGTCAGCGGCAAGTGCGGGTCTGGCGGGTGGGGCTGGCGCGGGAAGTGGGGCGCGTCTGGACGTCGATCTTTGGATCTTGTTCGTTACGGAGTTGGCTGTTTCGGGAACCGTGGTTTAGTACGAGGCTTTGCCATCCAATGCCGGCGCCAATGAGTAAGCGGGATGTCGAGGATGGCCGTGCGGCCGCTATGTCATCGGCATAGGGGTGGCGGGCGGGGACCTGGAGAGGAGGCGAGTATATATAGTCTCGCTGAGGCCGTCCTGGGCAGCTCGATGTGCACCTGCAAGAGTCAATCCACCAGGACAGCGATTGAGAACGAGTCGATCCACCAGGTCACCATTCTTTCTTTCGTTTATTCTTCTTTTTCTCATACACTGGTTCTAATATTCGACCGCTCGCTTATCATGTCGGAACACGGCAGCTCGACGGTGGGCGAGGAGCGGCCGGAGTCGAGCGACGGCAGCGGCGACAAGGCAAACAAAGGGTCCGGGTCGTCGTCGGACGGCGAGGGGTGGGCGCTGGAGCACAAGGTCAAGGAGCAGAGCGAGCGGGCGGCGCAGGCGGGGATGCCGGCGCGGCAGCTGGGGCTGACGTGGCGGGACCTGACGGTCAAGGCGGTGGCCAACGACGCGGCGATCCACGACAACTTTGGGTCGCAGTTCAACGTGGGGCGGCTGGTGCGGGAGGCGCGGCAGAAGCCGCAGATGAAGACGATCCTGGACGGCAGCCACGGGTGCGTCAAGCCGGGCGAGATGCTGCTGGTGCTGGGGCGGCCGGGGGCGGGGTGCACGACGCTGCTGAGCGTGCTGGCGAACCGGCGGCGCGGCTACGCGTCGGTGGAGGGCGAGGTGTACTACGGCAACCTGACGGCGGCGCAGGCGCAGCGGTACCGCGGGCAGATTGTGATGAACACGGAGGAGGAGGTCTTTTTCCCGTCGCTGACGGTGGGCCAGACGATGGACTTTGCCGCGCGGCTCAAGGTGCCTTACACGCTGCCGGCGGGCGCGGCCGACAAGGACGAGGTGCGGCGCGAGAACATGGACTTTCTGCTCGAGGCCATGCGCATCGAGCACACGCGCGGCACCAAGGTGGGCGACGCCTTTGTGCGCGGCGTGTCGGGCGGCGAGCGCAAGCGCGTCAGCATCCTCGAGTGCATGGCCGCCAACGGCTCCGTTTTTTTCTGGGACAACAGCACGCGGGGGCTGGACGCGAGCACGTGAGTGCTCCTTGTTTCTTTATATCTATTTTCCTTTTCTGACGACCAGCGCCCTCGAGTGGACCAAGGCGATCCGGGCCATGACGGACGTGCTCGGGCTGGCGACGGTGGCGACGCTGTACCAGGCGGGCAACGGCATCTACGAGCTGTTTGACAAGGTGCTGGTGCTGGACGGCGGGCACGAGGTGTTTTACGGCACGCGCGAGGAAGCGCGGCCGTTTATGGAGGAGCTCGGCTTTGTGTGCCGCGAGGGCGCCAACGTGGCGGATTTCCTGACGGGCGTGACGGTGCCGACGGAGCGCAAGGTGCGGCCCGGCTACGAGGCGCGCATCCCGCGCACGGCGCGGGCGCTGCGGGCGGCGTACGAGGCCACGGCGGGCTGCGCGCGCATGCAGGCCGAGTACGACTACCCGGCCAGCGACGAGGCCGGGGCGCGCACGGCGGCGTTTGCGGCGGCGGTGGCGGCGGAGCAGGCGCCGCGGCAGCGCGGGCGCGGCAGCCCCTTTACCGTCGGCTTCCGCACGCAGGTGGCGGCGTGCGTGGCGCGGCAGTACCAGATCATCTGGGGCGACCGCGCGTCCTTTTTCATCAAGCAGGCCGTCACCGTCGTGCAGGCGCTGATTGCCGGCTCGCTCTTTTACGACGCGCCCGCCTCCTCGGCCGGGCTCTTTACCAAGTCGGGCGCGCTCTTTTTCTCGCTGCTGCACAACAGCCTGCTGTCGATGAGCGAGGTGACCGACTCGTTCCACGGCCGCCCCGTGCTGGTCAAGCACAAGGCCCTGGCCTACTTCCACCCGGCCGCCTTTTGCCTGGCGCAGATCACCACCGACATTCCCGTCATCCTGTTCCAGGTCTCCGTCTTCTCGCTGATCCTGTATTTCATGGTGGGCCTGACGTCGAGCGCGAGCGCCTTTTTCACCTACTGGATCGTGGTGGTGTCGACGACGATGGTGGGTTCTGTTGATTCTGATTGGTTGACTCTTTTCTTTGTTCTGATTGGATGACTCTTTTCTTTGATTTTGATTGGCTCTTGATTCTGATTGGCTGATTCTGACTACCCCCAGTGCATCACCGCCATGTTCCGCGCCATCGGCGCCGGGTTCAAGACGTTTGACGGCGCCAGCAAGGTGTCCGGGCTCATCATCAGCGCCATCATCATGTACAACGGCTACATGATCCAGAAGCCGCACATGCACCCCTGGTTCGTCTGGCTCTTCTGGATCGACCCGCTGGCCTACGCCTTTGACGCGCTGCTGTCCAACGAGTTCCACGGCAAGACGATCCCGTGCGCCGGCGTCAACCTGATCCCCAGCGGCAGCGCCGCCTACGCCGGGGCCAACGCGACCGGCCACCAGGCCTGTGCCGGCGTGCTGGGCGCGCGCCCCGGCGCCGTGTCCGTGTCGGGCGACGACTACCTGACGGCGCTGCGCTACAGCCACGCGCACGTGTGGCGCAACTTTGGCATTGTCTGGGCCTTTTGGCTGCTGTTTGTGGCCCTGACCATTGCCTTTACCACGCGCTGGCGCGCCTCGGCCGAGTCGGGGCCCGCGCTGCTGATCCCGCGCGAAAAGGCCCAGACGGTGCGGCTGCCGGGCGACGAGGAGGGGGGGGAGGCCGAGAGCCAGGTCATGGTCAAGGCGGAGCCCGCCCCGGACGCTTCCGGCACACCGACCCCCGGCACCCCCGCCCCCGGGTCCGAGTCTCCGGACACCCCCGGCAACCTCATGCGCAACACGGCCGTCTTCACCTGGAAGGACCTGTGCTACACGGTCAAGGTGCCCGGCGGCGAGCGGCAGCTGCTGAACCACGTGCAGGGCTGGGTCAAGCCGGGCATGCTGGGCGCGCTGATGGGCTCGTCGGGCGCGGGCAAGACGACGCTGCTGGACGTGCTGGCCCAGCGCAAGACGGACGGCACCATCCGCGGCTCGGTGCTGGTGGACGGGCGGCCGCTGCCGCTGTCGTTCCAGCGCTCGGCCGGCTACTGCGAGCAGCTGGACGTGCACGAGCCGTACGCGACTGTGCGCGAGGCGCTCGAGTTCTCGGCGCTGCTGCGCCAGAGCCGCTCCACGCCGCGCGCCGAGAAGCTGGCCTACGTCGACACCATCATCGACCTGCTGGAGCTGCACGACCTGGCCGACACCCTGATCGGCCAGGTCGGCGCCGGCCTGAGCGTGGAGCAGCGCAAGCGCGTGACCATTGGCGTGGAGCTGGTGGCCAAGCCGAGCATTTTGTTGTTCCTCGACGAGCCGACCTCGGGGCTCGACGGCCAGTCGGCCTTTAACACGGTGCGCTTCCTGCGCAAGCTGGCCGACGCCGGCCAGGCGGTGCTGGTGACGATCCACCAGCCGTCGGCGCAGCTGTTTGCCGAGTTCGACACGCTGCTGCTGCTGGCACGCGGCGGCCACACGGTCTACTTTGGCGACATTGGCGACAACGCCGCCACCGTCAAGGCCTACTTTGCCGCGCGCGGCGCGCCGTGCCCGCCGGCGACCAACCCGGCCGAGCACATGATCGACGTCGTCTCGGGCGTGCTGTCGCAGGGCCGCGACTGGCCGCAGCTGTGGCTGGACTCGCCCGAGCACGCCGCCGTCTCGGCCGAGCTCGACCGCCTGGTGGCCGACGCCGCCGCCCGGCCCTCGGCCGTGGCCGCCGCCGACACCAGCGCCGAGTTTGCCATGCCGCTCGCCGACCAGATGCGCATCGTCACCGCGCGCATGAACACCACCCTCTACCGCAACGTCGACTACGTCAACAACAAGCTGATGCTGCACGTCACCTCGGCCCTCTTCAACGGCTTCTCCTTCTGGATGGTGCGCCACTCCGTCGGCGACCTGCAGCTGCGCCTCTTCACCGTCTTCAACTTTATCTTTGTCGCCCCCGGCGTCATCGCCCAGCTGCAGCCCTTTTTCATCGCCCGCCGCGACATTTTCGAGGCCCGCGAGAAAAAGAGCAAAATGTACTCGTGGGTCGCCTTTGTCACCGGCCTCGTCGTCGCCGAGCTGCCCTACCTCGTCGCCTGCGCCGTCCTCTACTTTGCCTGCTGGTACTACACCGCCGGCGGGCCCCACAGCTCCGCCCGCGCCGGCGCCACCTTTTTCGTCGTGCTGCTGTACGAGTTCGTCTACACCGGCATCGGCCAGGCCATTGCCGCCTACGCCCCCAACGAGGTCTTTGCCTCGCTCGTCAACCCCCTCGCCATCGGCATCCTCGTCAGCTTCTGCGGCGTCCTCGTCCCCTACGCCTCCATCCAGCCCTTTTGGCGCTACTGGCTCTACTACCTCAACCCCTACACCTACCTCATGGGCAGCCTGCTCGTCTTCAACCTCTGGGGCGCCGACGTCCGCTGCGCCGACCACGAGTGGGCTCTCTTCGACCCCCCCGCCGGCCGCACCTGTGCCGCCTATCTCGACACCTACCTCAACACCCCCGCCAGCCCCGGCGCCGGCGCCCGCCTCGCCAACCCCGACGCCACCGCCGCCTGCCGCGTCTGCCCCTACCGCACCGGCAGCGACTACCTGCGCACCATCAACCTGACCAAGTACTCGGACGGCTGGCGCGACGCCGGCATCGTCTGCATCTTTGTCTGCAGCTCCTACGCCATGGTCTATCTGCTGATGAAGCTGCGCACCAAGACGTCCAAGAAGGCCGAGTAGGGGGGGGGGGGGAGGGGGGTCAGGAATCAGGGGGTGGGGTTTGAATATTTGTGGGGCCGTTTTGATTTTTGAATATTGATCCTTTGAATCTTGATTTCTCTGGAATCTTGATCCCTCTGTGGACGCTTTCCTTCTTGACACTCGTTTATTTTTATCTGTGCTTTCTTTTCGTGCTGTTCGTGCTGTTCGTCCTCGCTGGCTCCTAATACATAGACAATAGAGCTTATACCGCCAGATGCATCTCCCACCGGCCCGCGCAGAGCACCTCGGACCGCATCGCCAGCCACACCACGCCAAAATGAAGCACGCACAGCACCACGCTCGTGCCCCAGCCCCACCGCCGCCGCCGCCGGCCCGGCCCCTCCAGCTCGCCGCCGTCGCCGCCGTCGGCCGCCAGGTCCAGCGCCGCCACCACCACCAGCCACGCCCCCACGCTCCACTGCACCGCAAACGGCCAGCACGGCCGCGCCAGCCCGGCCATCTTGACCAGAAAGACGGCCGCGCGCACCGCAAAGCCCGCGCTGCCACCCCCGCGCTGCCCCAGCACCTGCACACACTGCTGCGCCGCCCGCGCCAGCTCCCCGACCACGCCGTGCTGCCGCACCGCTTCCAGGAAGCTCGCCGGCGGCGGCGGCATCAGCAGCGGCGTCGCCGCCGAGAATCCCGTCCCCGGAGCTGCCGCTCCGCCCGGTCCGCTCGTCGCCGCCGCCGCCGCCGCCGCTGCCGCCGCTGCCGCCGCTGCCGCCGGCCGTAGCCGCATCGGGGACACGCTGCCGCTGCGGCCGTTTGGGCTGCGCGCCAGCGCCAGCGCCGTCGACGACCGCCGCTGCCGCAGATCGTGTGTGTGTTGTTGCGCCGCCGTCGCCGCCGCCCTACTGGGCGGCCGCGACGATCGCTTGCTCGGGTCCGGCACCGCAGCGCCCCGGGACGGAGGCGAGTCGAGGTTGCGGATGCGGCCCATGTCGACGTCTTTGCTGCCCTCGCTGCTTTCGCCTCCGCTTCCGCCTCCGCTTCCGCCTCCGATTCCGCTTCCGCTTCCGCCTCCGATTCCGCCTCCGCTTCCGCCTCCGCCTCCGCCTCCGCTTCCGCCGCCGCCGCCGCTTCCGCCTCCGCCGCTTCCGCCAACCCCTCCTAGGCCCTCGCCCTCGCTCCGCATCGCCGCCAGCACATCGGCAGCGCCGGGCCGGTCCGCCGGGTCGAGCGCCAGCAGGCGCGTCAGCAGCTGGTACAGCTCCGCCGGCAGGTCCGGCCTCTGCCGCCGCTCGTAGCGGAAGCCCTTCCAGCCCGCAATCTCCGCCCGCAGCAGCGCAATGTCCTCCAGCGCCTCGTTGGCCGTGTTGGCGTTGCGGTACGGCAGCCCGCCAAAGCACATAAAGTACAGGATCATGCCCAGCGAGAACATGTCCGACTTGGTCGTAAAGTTGCCGTACCGCCCGTCCGCGCCGCGCCGCAGCACCTCGGGCGCGCAAAACGAAATCGTCCCCGTCGTGCCCGTCGAGCGCCGCGCCACGTTCTCCGCCTGCACCTCGCCAAAGTCGCTGATGAGGCACGTCAGGCGCCCGCCGCGCCCGCCGCCACTGCTGCGCCGGCCGTCGCCCTCCCGGTGCAAGAGGCAGTTGCTGGGCTTGAGGTCGCGGTGGATGTAGCTGGCGCCGTGCAGGTAGGCCAGGCCCGAGGTGATGTCGCGGAAGAGCGAGTAGATCTCGTCAAACTGCAGCTGCCGAGGGCCGCCATCAAGCAGCGAGAACGTGCCGCCGCCGCCGCCGCCGGCTCGGTCGGCCGCCGCCTCGCCTGTCGAGCGGCGCCACTGCCGCCGCCGCCGCCGCCGCATCTGGGCCTTGAGCTCCTCCGCCGTGGCCTCGGCCGGCTGGTCGCCGAGCACGTAGTGCTGCAGGTCGCCGCTGTTGCAGTACTGCTGCAGGATAAACGCGCACACCACGCTGGGCCCGAACCGGTTCAGCACCACGCTCTCCAGCCACACGTGCCGGTACGACACCAGGTTCGGGTGCGACAGCGTCGCCAGCAGCTCCACCTCGACCAGCACCCGCTCCAGCCACGCGTGGTCGTCGCCCACCGGCACCCGCTTGCACGCAAAGTGGCCCAGCTGGCAGCCGTCGATCTCGTGCCGCACCAGCAGCACCACGCCCTTGCCGCCGCGGCCCAGCTCGCGCTCCTCCACGAAAAAGGTCCGAAAGTAGTTGGGGCTGAAGGCTTCCTTGCCGATCGGGCTCGCGTCCGTCGCCGTCGCCGTCGCCGTCGCCGCGCCGGACCCAAAATCGCCGCCGCCGCTCCCCTCCACGCTGTCCGGCCAAGCCGCGCGGCTGTCGTGATTTCTGTTGCCGTCCTCCTCGTCGTCTTCCACGGCGGATATACGGCTGCTCTCGCCGCCGCCGCCGCCGCTGCCGCTGCCGCTGCCGCCGCTGTGCGGACCTCCCACGAGCGGCCGGAAGAGTCGCCTCAGCGGCTGCGCAGGACCGCTCGGGTGCGGGCCGTCGCCTGCCGCGCCGACGGCGCGGTGGCCCTCCCGCAGCATGCGAAAGTAGTTGGGGTGCAGGTAGCCCTCGTGCAGCTGGCCATTGCCGGCTGTGCCGCCGCCGGCATCGTCGCCGTAGGGCGAGCGCTCGGGCGACGCGGCCGCGCGCCTCGGCCATGGTTGGTGACACGTCGGGCATTCGGTCGCCGCGCGCAGCTCGAGCCGCTGGGACGACGGGTTGCGGACAACAATGGCATTTCGGTGGCGTCTGCCGGTCAGCTGAAGAAGAGAGAAGAAGAGAAGGAGAGAAGAGAAGAAAGAAGAAAGAAGAAAAGAAGAGAAGAGAAGAGTAGAAGAGAAGAGAAGAAGAGAAGAAGAGGAGAAGAAATGAAGAGAAGAGAAGAAGACCACCTACAAAACGACGTCGCGTCCTTCCTGGGGATGGAACGGAATCAGCGACATGGACGCCATCTCGCTGCGTCTTCACGTCGGATCGAATAACGCGCCAGACCGGCCGCGGCGTGCGCAGGACCCGTGCATGGGAAGATATGGTTGCGCGGGGGGGCTTTGCAAAAAGGCGTGGTGGCGAAAAGGGAAGCCGGCAGCTGAGCTTTGTTGTTGGAAGGTGTGCAACGGCGCTGCGCACGGACCCCGTCACATGGAGGAAGGAGCGATGATGAGCATGTAGTACGATTCAAACAGTCCAAAAAGATAAAAAAGATGCAAACTAAGAGATAACAAAAACCCAGTGTTCACCGACCCAATTCGTCTATCCTACAATCCAGTTTGTTTCCGTTCGCCGTCAATCCCTCCGGCGCAGACTGCCGAACCGGCGCTTCAGGCCATCGGGCAGGTGCCAGCTCGCCGAGTGGCGGCGCTGAAGACCATCGCCTCGGCCGGCGCCGGCGCCGCCCGAGTTCTCAGTCGTCGGTTTTCCGGCCGCGTCCGGCGGCATCAGCGTCACGTACGGCCTGTACGGCTCGGCGGGCGCCTCTACATGCGACCGGGCGCCCGACGGCAGCAGCGGCGCGGCAGCCGACATGCTGCTGCTGCGGCTCTGGCGGCGGCCTGAGCGGGCCGCCCCCGACGACCGGGCCTGCAGCTCATAGCCGGCAGACGAGGCGCGGTTCCGGCGCAGCCGGGCCGGCGCGGCGGCGAGAGCGTCGGCGGAGTCGTCCAGCTCGGGGTAGTACGTCTGTCGGTCGACAAGGGTCAGAACGGAAGAACAACAAAATGTCAGAGAACAACAACGTCAGAGACACCACAAACAAACCTGCGAATCCGAAATCTTGTACGCGCCGCCCGGCGCGTCGGGCACGCGCATCAGGCGCGGCCCCTCCTGGTAGTCCATGACATGGCCGTGGCCGTCAGACATGCCGGACGGGATGGTGGCGATGCCCTGCAGCGGCACGTGGTGCCTCAGCGAGTCGTCCACATAGACCTGCGGCGTCGCCCGCAGCGCCTCCAGCAGCGACGCCCGCACCGCCTCCGCCGGCGCCGACTTCTTGTCGCGGTTGACCGCCGCCAGCGTCGCGTCGTACGGGCCCCCGTGGTGGTAGGCGCCGCCCACCGCCGTCTCGTCGAGCGCATCAATCACGTCCGTGTACGGCCGCGCCGCCCGCGCCCGCGACGGCCGGGTCCGCCCGCTGGACGCCTTTTTCCTCTCCGGCGGCGGCGGCGGCAGCGGCGGAACGTCGTCGTCCGAGTACCGAGGCGGCGGCTCGTCCCACGGCGGCGGCGCCGGGTACGGCTGCTGCTGCTGCCGCGGCATGGAAGAGCTGACGCGCTGCGACTTGACAGACATGGTCGATGTGGTGCCGCTTCGGCCGCGGAGAGATGTGTGCGGTGCGGCGCCTGTGGCAGTTGTAGAGCCCTTTTGGCTCTTTGTGGGCCCGTGGAGGTTACGCGCCGCGCAGGGGAGGGGAGAAATGATGAATGCAGGCAAGGGCTAGAGACGGCTCTTGGTTGTTGCACGCTGAGCGGCAAACGGTGGGGTGAGAAGGAAGCTGGAGCTGGCGTCAGGATATACCTCTGCTTCCTGTAAGTGAGAGTGAGCCGCCGCGGAGAGCCGCTGCTATACCGAGATTCGATAATCAAGACAAAAGCAGAAAATCAGAACCCGGCCAAGAACGAGATATTCAAAACCCAGATGGAGTTCAGATGCAAAAGTGTGAACAGATGTAAGACTTCAAACGAGAGAATGAAGGGAGCCGGGCAGAAGCAAAAATAGATCAGGCCGTTACAAGCTGGAATCCCCCGAGAGGAAGACTAGTGGTGGCTTATCAGGGCCTCGCAACCTGTGACGCAACGCAGCGGCCAGACCTGGCGCTAGAACCATGTCGGGAGACGTGTGGTGGCAAAGTCAACGTCAGGTGGATGAGCAAAAAAGCAGCACCCCAGTCTTTTGTTTTCCCGCCGCTCCGGCGCTTTTGCCTCTGCCCGACCTGGTCCGGTTCTTCCGTTCAGGTAGGCCCATTTTCGACATCTCGGGTGCATCATAAAGCGAGTCTGCGCGAGGACGACCTTTTCTCGGCCTCCGACCTTGCTTGGAAGCCGGAGACCTCCGACCTTGCTTGGTAGCCGGAGACGCTCCGAATACAAGACAGTCGGCTGAATCAGCATGCAACGGCCGAGCGACTTGGGCATCTTCCGAAAGGGAAGCGCTGAGCTGCCTTTGTTAGGCTGCCAACACCACTAAAGCTCAACGCTCCGTACCGCTGAAATTCCAGAAATACACTGAATACACAGAACACTGAATACACTGAACACTGAATACACTGCTCCAAAACGCCGTCCGCGTTAAACGTGCAAAAAGAAATCATGCTCTGACACTGTCCCAGTTTAATGCGTCAGCAGCCAAAAGGATGAAAAAGCCAGGTGGCACAGGTGGCGCCAAGTATCCATGTACCTTGTACACAGCTCGGCAGTTTTGCTGCGGTTCGGCGTTTACTGACGGCGGCTCTATTTCTGGCACCTTGCCGAGCCTAGTCTCTTTTCGCTGACGTGGAGCAGCACCATGGCGGCCGGCCTGGTCGATTACTTGTCAGAGGATGACGACGCAGCCAGCGCCGAGGACGACTGCGGCCGCGCAGCTCCGAGAGGAGAAACACTGGCGTCGGCGTCGGCGTCGGCTCTAGCTCCGACTTCGGCTCCGGCCCCGGCTCCGGCTCCGGCCCCGGCTCCGGCCCCGGTCCCGGATCTGCCCCCGCTGCCACGCTCCTTCCACGACCTCTACGCGTCAACGGTCCGCACCAGCACCACCGACAGCCCCAGCCTGCACCACGGCCGCACCCGCGCTATCCCCCACATCGCCGGCCAATGGCCCAGCCATGTGTACATTGAGTGTCGGTCCCGTCCCGTCTCGTCCCCTGTCTGTCTGTCCTCTCTCCCTCGTCCCGTGCTGATCCCGCCAGGGGTCCCCACGCCCGCGGACCATGCCCGCCTGACCCGCTTGCTGGCCTTGCTGCACGCCGCCCTGGCCAACGCCGGCATCGCGCTCGGGACCGCCGGCGCGCCGCCCCTCCACAGCTTCCTCACCAGCGACCTCGGCGCGCCGCTGCCGCTGCACATCAGCCTGTCGCGGCCCTTTGTCCTGCGCACCGACAACAAGGCCGCCTTCCGCGCCCGCCTCGTCGACGCCCTCGAGGCCAGTGTGTTTACGTGGGTTTTTTCTCCCCTGCTTCTCCCCGGATCTCCCGGGTCCCAAGCTCTCTCCCACGCTCACACAGCCCGTGCAGCTTCGACGTCGGCTTCACCGCCCTGGACTGGTACCGCGGCCCCGACTCGGCCCGCACGTTCCTCGTCCTGCGCGTGGCCACCCGGCCGGCCGCCGCCGCCAACAACAGCACCAACCGCGAGCTCGCCGCGCTGCTGGCCCGCTGCAACGAGCAGGTCGCCGCCGTCGGCCAGCCGGAACTGTACGCGGCCGGCACCGGCAGCACCGGCAGCACCGGCAGCACCGGCGCCGACGGCGCCTTTCACGTCTCCATTGCATGGACGCTCGCCGACAACGTCCACACGCGCGCGGCCAACATCACAGCCGGCATCTTTGCCGCCTGGCTGCAGGCCGACGGCCACAGCATGCACATCCACGTCGACGGCGTCAAGGTTAAGATCGGCAACGCCGTCACTCACATTCCGCTGCAGGAAGAGCACCGGCGGGCCAAACGTCCGCGCACCGGCGGCTCCGGCGGCAGCCTCCTCTTTGGCGTGTACTCTTGACGTGGGCTCTTGGCTGTACTCTAAGCGTGTACTCTTGGCTGTACTCTTGGCCGCTTCTGTTCCGTCTTATTGTACTGCTATTCCCGGAATCCACACATATACAGCTGATATCAGCAAAGAACTGAACAAATCATGGTCCCGCCACGCCTACACATGCCCAACTCCTATCCAATGACTTGTAAAACGCCGCTCGAATTGTCCCATAACACCAATGATATGCAAAGTGGTTGATCACGCCCGCGCAGACCGCAGAGCACTCTCGCACAGCTCCTCACAGCTCCTCACAGCTCCTCACAGCTCGTCAAGGCTGGGCCGCTCAAACTTCCACGACCGCGGCCGCACCGGAAGGCCGATAAAGAACTGCCAGAGGCGCACCAGCTCTGACGAGACAATGTCCCAGCTAGACACACAGCCCGTCAGTATATCAGAATCAGAGAACACGCAGTAAAGCTGTCCTGTACTTACATGAGCCAGGGGATGGACAACCAGCGCGCCATGACAATCTGGAACGCGTGCAGCACGCGCCCAAACTCGTCGTCAAAGCTTTCGCGGAAACTCGGGTACTGCGGTGTGGACGGCTGGCGAGGGGCGGTCTTCTTTTGGGCGGCAACGCCGCCGTCGTCGTCGTCCTCGTCGTCGGCGCCGCCCCTTGACTTCTCGACCACCACGCGATGAGGCTTGCGGGCGCGGTCGGGAATGGTGTGGATCACCGGTGCGGCGCCCGTGCTCTGCCCGGCCGC
Organism: Graphilbum cf. rectangulosporium; assembly: GCA_019925645.1. Lineage (NCBI taxonomy): Eukaryota > Fungi > Ascomycota > Sordariomycetes > Ophiostomatales > Ophiostomataceae > Graphilbum > Graphilbum cf. rectangulosporium. The sequence goes on from JADHKI010000029.1 coordinate 32,461, forward strand.
GACAATGTCTTCGCTGCTGGCCACCATGACGCGGAACTTTTGAATGGCATGGAGCGAGTTGCTGAGGCGCGCATAGGTGTTGAAGAGCGACACCAGCTCCGTGCGCTTCAGCTGCGGCACGGCGCGCTCATTGTCAAACTCAAAGAGCACCTTGAGCGCGGTGCCGTAGCCGGCCGTCTGCAGCTTGCCCCAGAGGCGGCACTTGTCGCAGCCGACGCAGTCCATGAGCCGGCTGACGTTGCGGAAGCGGTTGCGGAAGTCCTCCTTGAGCGACGGGCCCTCGCCGTTCTTGAACATGAGCGACTCGTCAAAGATCTGCGGCACGCTGGCCGCCCGCTCGGTCACCAGCTGCACCTTGGCCCGCGTCGCCACGTCCTGCTCCGGCTCGCCCGAGCAGAACGTGTACGCCTCCAGGTGCGGGCCCAGCTTGGCCACCGCGCGCGTCAGCAGCGCATAGTTAAAGTACAGGTTGCTGATGCGCTCCGGGAAGCTGTGCAGCCGGGCCTGGTAGCAGGCCACGTTGGGCGTCCACTCGCCCGTCGTCTGGTTCAGGAAATCCCAGCACAGGTGCGTGCTGATGGACGCGTGCATGCCCGAGATCAGCCGGTAGAACACGCGCTTCTCGATGCACTCGTCCTCGACCTCCAGGCCCGTCTTGGCCACAAACGGCACGTTGGGCTCCTGCTCGCGCTGCTGCTCCAGCACCTGCTGCCGGCCCGCCGCCTCCAGCACGGACCGGAAGTCGATCGCCGCCGGGTTGTTGCGCACGGCCGGCACGCTGCCCAGCTGCGCCGACTGCGGGAACGAGCTCTTCTGGAAGCAGTTCTCGCGGTAAATCGCCTCCCACACCTGCTTGGCCCCGTCGCCCGCATAGCCCGTGAACCGTTCCGGGTTCTGCACCAGGCTGACGTAGTCGCCGTTCAGGCCGTCGCCCTCGTCCTCGGCCACGCAGTAGTCCCGCTGGTCGCCGTCGTCGTCGTACTCCACCACGCAGCTTTCGCCCACGTTCTCGCCCAGGCGGCCCTCGAGCGGCTTCTCCGGCCGCGCCGCCTGCGTCGCCCGGCCCGGGTGCTTGGCCGACGGCCCCGCGAGCTTGCCGAGCTCGCTGGCCCGCCACACCGTCGGTATGTCCTCCTCGTTCTCGAGCGTCTCCACGGCGCAGGCAATGTTTCCGCACATGTCGTTGTCGTCGTTCCAAAAGGGACACTGCTTGTGGAACAGGTTCACCCGGTAGTAGCTGAAAAAGTCCGTGCCTTGCGTCAGGTCCTTCAACGCCGGGCTCACCCGGTCGTTGAGCTTCTCGAGCGTCGAGTACGAGGCGCACGCATCGGATACAATGGCTCGCGGAGAGATCTGGTAGCAGGACCGGTTAGAATGGAGGGAGCGGTACTCAAACGAGACAGCCGAGGAGGCCGCCGACAGGTGTGCCATGCAAAGGAGCAGAAACAAACGAGTGGAAAAGTGTCGGGTAGATGGATAAAAGGGAAAAAGAGCGGTTGCGGCATACTGCACAGGCATCTTGCTGCGTCTGACAGTGACCCAAGGGTCCCCAGAGAGCAAAGATGCAGAGATAAAATAGCCTGGAAGCTGGCTTCATCGTTTCCGTTTCTCTCTCCAGGAGAAGAGGAATTGGCGGTCGTTTTAAAAGGATGCGCTTCTGTAACGCTCAATCGAAAGCTATGGAAAAAGAAAAAAGAAAGAAGGACTAAAGTGGAGGGGGGAGCCCAACCGAAACGTAGCAGGTGCTCGTCTCTGGAAGGGGCAGGTGCGTTTTGAAGATCAAAAGACGAAAGCGCCGGTAAGGGAGCTGATGTTTCCAATCGTTGGCCTGAAACGATGTTGGCTGGCCAGCTAGGGATGTGCAGGAGAGACCGGTAGCTTTGATGCAAGTAGCACCACGTGCTGGAGAATTAGCCGCGCGAATAAAGTTTGGGACAGATATGAATCTGAAGTATTAGGGCGATGTATTTCAATGGGAAAAAGAAAAGCCCCACGTGTGGACTTGGCCTTTTGGGAGTGGGAAGCCGCCAGTATGAGAAGACCCGGCCCAAGAACCAACGAGCAAAGTCGCAATGTGAAAGAATGAGCGGAGGAAAATAGACATCAATAAGGTAAAGTAGAACTGATACCAGCCGCTTCTTACGCAGGCTTGTCGCGAGAATATCAAGATGGCCTGTCTGATTATGTCATCAAAGCCACCGTGTTCAAGTCGTCAAGTGGCGCCGCAGCGCACCAAATAAGAGCTAGTGGATTCTGCGAAACGGAGCAAAATACCTCCAGATCAGTTCCGAATCAGCAGATACAGCACGGAATGGTCTGTCCGTGGGCCCAGCTGCGCCGCGCAATAACGACGGACTGGCCGGCCGGTGCCGGATGTGTGTAGCACAGGCTGTATCTTACGCAGTAGGCGAGGCTCTCCAGCCTGCTTACGTGTCTACAAATCAGCTGTCAAGGTTGCCTGTGCGTAGCGGCTCTGCAGTTATTTTTCCCGGCTCCACGTTCGGGGTTCTGAGGCTGGGACAGACCAAGTATACATACTCCGTAGATGCAAAATACATCCATCACATGCCCTACACATCGGTGCTGCTCTAGTTTTGAGACCATTGTGAGGGATCGTCGCTTGTTGCATAAAACAGGCAGTCTGATCCGACCAGCAGGCCCAAACAGGCAGGGATCTTTGCACCCCGTCGTTAGCAGAGTGATCAAAAAACGGTACCAGACGGCGCAGCGCCTTGAGACGGCATGGCAGCCGTAAGAGGCGCGCCTTTCACGGCTGTGGAGGAGAGCCACGAGACCAGATCAGCGATTTGTCTGTGAAAGTCGCGGCGCAAAGTCGCGGCGCATTTTGCCCTTTCGGAGACGACTAGCGATGCGGTGGTGTTGAGGCGCTCGTTCTCGGCCATGGGTGTGCGGAGCACTTTGCGTATCTCGCTGACCAGCCCGGTGATGAGTTGAGTCGGGCAAGATACAGTATTATCGATAGAAACGATCATCTAACTGATATGAAGTCCCCGCCGGAAGCCCCTCCTTCGCGCCTGCCTGCACCACTGCGGCTGCAACACAGCAGCAGCTTTAGCGGCTTCTCATGCGTGTTTCGCGGTGCACAAGGCCCCGAAAAAGCTTCTTTTTCTGCCATTTGGGGCCCCGCCGGATGGCAAATTCATACAGAAATACCGGCCGCGGCTGCAGGAAATATTAGTCATACCCGGCGTAGGCCTGTTTTGCCGGCTACGCTCTTGTCCCTTTTGCGCCACAACGAGCAACGTGCGCATTGCAAAAACCTCGCCATCTCAGCCATCAACCGCCAACCACGTCGTATGCGTCCTCCTCCCCTCCCACCCGCAAAGGCCCATTCATCTATCTGGCTTGGATCCCGTGCATAGACTGTACCGTTTGCTTTTGGGGAGGGGTCATCATTTCGCTTATTATGCATGTTATGTGAGCGGGAAGTGCATTTTTGGCTGAACGAACAAAGAAGGAAAAAAAAAAGAAAGAAAAACGAAACTTTGCGGAAGCCTCAAGCATTTCCGGTCCCCCTTTTGCGACGACAACGCTCCTTTTGCCGGAACCTGGTTCGAACAACCTGCCGCCCCCCTCCCTGGTCTTGTGCGCCTCTTGCTCCGAAACCCGTCGCCCTACCCGATCTTGTCACGTCCGACTCTCCGCGGTACCTTTTTTTCTCTCCCATTATCTTTTTGTCACCGTGCGTCGCCCGTTCCGAGTCGCCCACCGATGTGTTTGCCTCTGCCGTTCTCTCTCACCAGCTGCGCATCCCGTCATGTTATGGGCCACCCTGACGATTACGCCGCTGGTCTTTTCGCTGGTCCTCTTGTTCGCCGTTGCCCTCATCCACGTCTTTGATTCCAACTCGCGTCTGACCTGGCTCGGGGGTCTGCTCTTCTTCCTCGCCGTTCTCTCGGGCTCTGCCGAAAACATTGCCGCTATCCTGGACGGCATCCACAGCCTCGTGACTGCTCTGCTCTTCGACCTACGCCTGAATGGACTCGCCCTGACAAACGCAAATATGCTTGTGAGCGGCGCCGCCCTTGTCTGGTTCGTTGCCCTCTGATCCTGCCGCTGCTTCCCGCTTCCCGAGCCCTTCTCCTCTCTCTTCTGGCTCTCTCCGCAATGTTTGCTCGCTTCGGGGCGGGTGCGTCTCGCGTCTGTTGCCGTTTATTCACACAGCGGCTGCACCCTGCTAACAAATGACTCGGCTCGGTTTTAGGCTGCTGCGTCGCGCTCTACAAACGCTTTGGACCCCCGTTCCCGAGCTCATCAACATCCTCGGCGTCGAAGTCCCCGTCGCCCCGGACGTGTCTCTCACGGCCATTAGTGCGGACAAGGCCACCATCACCTGGACGCCTCCGCCGCCCAACCGGCCGGTGGAAAAGTACATTATCCAGGTCAACGGCGTGAATGGTGCGTCGGAACTTTGTCCTGTCTCTCTCTCTGCTTCTGTGCGGGTGCTGCTGTGTGAGCTGGTGGCTAACTCTTTTGCCTCTCCTAGTGGGCGAGTCCAATACGAGCAATGAAACCCTGATCACCGTCTCTGGTCTGAAAGCGGACCATTTCTACAACGTGCGCATCATCGCCGTCGGCTCCAACAACTTCCAGGCCGGCAGCCGCGTCTTGCGTCTCCGAACCTTTGGCCCCGATGGCCGCCCTCGCCTGGGCACGCGGCGGCTGCCGTCCGACTTTACCGAGGATGATGGCGCTCCGCGGCGGCCGGATACGCCAGGCGGCGACGAGAACGGCTCCACGAGGCAGTTTGTCACGTCCACGTTTGGGGTAGCGCAGCCGATCCTGCCGGATGGATCGCCTCTGCTTTCCCGCGAAGGCAATCCCGCATTGTCGCCGTCGTCGCGCCGTAACACGGTGAACCGGCGGCACTCGCCCTCCACAACCAGCATGGACCAGCAGCTGCAGCCGCCAGCCCCGTCCACGCCCAAAAAGGGTGCCGATGGGGACGCGGACATTTCGGACGCACAGATGGCGGAGCTCAACCAGCGCTATCTCAGCCTGCGCAAGGAGACAGACGAGATCTTGTCTCTGATCGCCAAGGACGAGGAGGATATGAAGAAGACGCTCGACAGCCTGGAGGAAGAGAAAAAGGCCCGGCGGACGGAGCACAAGAAAAAGGAGGAACAGACGGAGAAGCTGAAGCGAGAACAGGGGCTCACCGAGCGCGTCATGCGCGCGGCCCTGCAAACCCGCACACAAAAGGAAAAGAAACTCAAGGAAAAGAAGGCCGAGCTGGAGCGACTGCACGAGAACATTGCAAAGTGGGACGAGTCGATCAAGGAAATGCAGGAGGAGCAGCAGCGTTACAACAAGAAGAGGGCCGAGCTGGAGGAGGAACAGCAGCGGAAGACGGCCGAGCTGCAAGAGGGCAACACGGCAGCCCAGATGGAGTGCTCGCGCCTCGAAAACGAGCTGAAGCAGAAGCGGCAGCAGGTCAAGGAGCTAGAGGATGCCCGCAAGACCTTGGTGACCAACGGCGACGACGCCGAATGGCGAAAGGGCATCATCGAGCTCCGGAAAGCCTGCCAACGCGAAGAGCTGCACTACCGAAACGCCCTGATCCACGAGAACCGTCGGCAGCAAGGCCTCGACAGCCATCACCAGATCGTTTCAGCCCAGCTGCAGCAAATACCTCAGCCTGGCTTCAACGCTGCAATCTACGGCCCCTACAGCCCCCCCAGCGTGGTTGCCGGCCTGCCGCCCAGCCTGGCGCCGACACTGTCGGGCTTGCCTAGCCTTCAGAGTCTTGCCAATGCGGCACCGCCGCCGGGATTCGACTTTGACCCGGGCGTACAACAGGCGCAGGCCAAGCGCCGCAGCCGCGCGAGCAACCCGCTGCCTGGCGGTGCTGTGCCGTCTCCGCCCCCTGCGCTTTCGCTCAACGACGTTCCCGGCCAGGCCTTGTCGTCGGCCTACTCTTTCGCCAACATGCCACGTCCCTCGACGCAGTCTAGCTTCTTGACAGGGCCCTTTATGGGCTCGTCTGCGGATTACGCGGGGCCGGAGGATGCTGGGTTCCGGGCCCTCACCAACGGAGCCCCATTGAGCCCATCTGTTATATCCTTGCTGCCTTCCAACATCTTTTCCGACGACGAGCCACCCAACTCGCCCATGGCCTCTTCTTTACCGGCCAACAACCGCTTTGTCCTACGGCGAGCAGAAGAGCCGGATCCGTTTGACATGGTGACTTTCAGCAACACGGACGGCACGGCTGCCGATGACGCTGAAAATGATGCAAACGACAACACAAACACGTCCAACCATGGCAGCAGCGGCAGCGGCGGCAGCAGCGGCAGCAGCGGCAGCAGCCACGGCAAGAGGAACAGCTCGCTCGAACAGGCCAGTCTCAACGCCACAGCGCACGCCTCGGCGGCCAACAACGGGCCACACTCCCCTGCTTCGTCGAGCCGGTCGATGAGCGTGCTGTCGAGTCCCCGAGACTCGTCCCAGAGCCTATCTTTTCCCTCACACGGCCATGATTCGGCGGATGGGCGGGGACCGCCGCAGGGAAGCAGACTGCCGTCGCCCATTGTTGAGTCGGCCTTTGAGCAGCCCACGAACAGCACCAAGTTTGGTGGCATCTTTTCCTTCTCGCGTGGCACCAAAGCCATGGAAGAGATCGGCCCCGCCCTGGGCACCCTGAAGCCTGGCCAGAGCCAGTCGTTTCCGCGTCAGGCGGACGACTTGGAGCTTGGCAACCGGAACCGGCGGATCAGTCTGTCGTCGTGGAGCATGTTCAACCGGAACTCGGCAGGACCCGAGCTGATTGACAGGCAGTACCCGGCGGCAGGTTCCGGGGCTGGGGCCGGGGCCGGGGTCGGGGCCGGGACAGGGGCCGGGACAGGGGCCGGGCATATCAACGGCATAGTCAGCAAAGGCGGTGTTTTCTCGGCAAGAAGCCTGTTCCCCTTTGGTTCGCGCACTGCCATCCTGGCAGACCGGGAAACGGGCAGTCCTCGACCGGCATCGATGGCGTCAATGGACATTCCTCGACCGTCCACGGACAGTGGTTCGATCTGGGGTCCTCCGATGGAGGGCGCTGCGCCCACGGCCGCGTCAGCCCTCGGCAAGACGAGCCTGCTGTGGCCCTCTGACAGCGCGTGGCCCAGCCGGACGCCGTCGCGTCGGCCATCGGTCCACGGCACGCCCTCTGCACTCGAGACCAATCTTGCGTCGGCAGATGACGAGATCCTGGACGAGAGGGAACTTCTGAATCCGGAGACGTCACCCAGCCAGGTCGGTGTCATAGGAGGCCGTGTTCCGGCTGCAGCGAAAACGTCGTCTCTCGGCAAAGCCCTGAACCCGGCGGCGCCCACGTTCATGGCCAACATTTTCCGCGCAAAGAGCGAAAAGGACAAGGAGCGGGAAAAGGACAAGCCCAAAGGCAAGGACAAGGACAGAGACCGGGACCGGGACAGGGACAGGGACAGGGACCGGGACCGGGACCGGGACCGGGACCGTGACCGTGACCGTGACCGTGACCGTGACAAGGACAAGGACAAGGACAAGCTCAAGGACAAGCAAGCAAAAGACAAGCAGGCCAAGGACAAGGCCAAGGACAAGGCCAAGGACAAGGCGAAAGGACGCGACAAGGACAAGGACAAGAGCAAGGGCAAGGGCAAAGACCGGGACAAGGACAAGGAGCGGGACGAGACAACAGGCACGTCGATGTCGGAGGCCTCGCTCGCGGCGACGAAGCTTCCCAGCGTGGTGGTGGAGGAAACGACAGTGCCACTGGAAGCGCGGCGATCGCGCGATGGCGGCCTGTCGCTGCGCACGCAGGCGTCGGTGCCGGAGTCGCTGCACGAGTCGCTCGACTACAGCGTGTCCAACACGGCGTCGGAGCCGAGCAGCCTGAGCATCCTGTCGAGTTCGCGGGAGAGCGGCGACAACGCGCTGATGAAGCTGTTCCGCAAGGAGAGCGCGCCCAAGCTCACCTTTAGCCGGCGCATCGGCCGGTCCAAGGGGGGCGCGGGCAGCATGACGAATTCCGAAAAGAACATGTCGGCCGACCGGTCCAGCTTTGGCGATGTCGAAGAGAGCTTCCCGAGCTCGCCGCCGGGCACGGCGGTGAGCATGGCCGACGACAACAACGGGGCGGGCCGTGGCGGCGCCGCGGACAGCGTGGCGAGCAGCCCGTTGCTGGGGCCGTCCAAGTCGCGGGACAAGGCCGAGAGCAAGCTCAAGGGGTCCGGTTCCTGGTTCACGATGAAGAAGAAGAACCGGGAGAAGGAGAGCCTGGATCTCGAGCGCGACAAGGCACCGGACGCGAGCGCAGCAGCGGCTGCTGGCGCCATGCCAACGTCGGTGTCTGCGCCGGCCCTGGCGGCGGGGTCGATGCCCGTGTCTGTTGCTGTGCCCGGCTCCTCGGCCTCGTCCATGGTGTCTACGTCGGCCTCGGGGGGGCCGCTGACGGCCGAGAGCGTCACTGCCAAGACGGCCTAGGCGGTCTGCTTTTTGTGTCTTTGGAGAGTCTTGTGGACCTGTGCATTGTAGCGCGGAAAATCTAGGACGGAATTTGTGGACTTGTGCAATGTAGCGTAGAGATATAGGACGGCATTGAATAGGCCATATCCGGTTGATGGATCTGTACGTTTTTGAGGCATGAAAGGAGACGCCGAAAGAAGACGCCAAGTAGACGCCAAAGTAGACGCCGAAAGTAGCAGGCGGTGAGCCGCAGCAGCGTGAAAGTGGGTCGCCATGACCAATCTGCCGCCGGGGCACTTTTTCGTGCTGTTTCTCTCCCCCCCCCCTCATGCGATGGATCATCCGACCGTGCGGAGCGACGATTGAGAGGCCGAGCACGCACCAGAGTCTCAGACCTCCCCCCGTCGCCGACTCGAGCGCCCAACCAAGCAAGCGGCCGAGACCGAGCCTTTATCAACCCCACAGAGACATGGCCAGCATGGCGGCCGGGTCTTCGTCGTCCGGGCCAGCCGACACGTCTGCGAAAGCGGCGGCAGCGGCGGCGGCGGCGGCGACGACGACGAGGACCACGAGGCCGGGTGGGCTGCCGATGCCGTCGGCCAACCCGATACCGCTGTCGGCGTCGCAGGAGGCGCAGGTGCGGGACATTTACTACGAGCGGGTGCGGCAGCAGTGCCAAGAGGAGATCCGGGGTGAGTGGCGGGCCGTGTGGATGATGGCAAAGATGCACGTGGCTGACTCTGGCAGCCTTTGCGGCGTGCGCGCTGGGCCGGACGTTTACCGTTGTGTTTGCGTGCCGCGACAAGAACCGCGAGATGAACGCGTGTCTCAAGGACCACGCCACGCCGGCGGCGCTGGACGCGGCGCGCGAGGAGTGGTTTGCGCGGCGGGCGGAGCGGGCGGCGGAGCGGCAGCGCACGGCGCGGCGCAAGGCCGAGCAGGAGAAGCTGATCCGGGCCTGGTGGGGTCTGGAGGGCCAGGACGGCGCCGGGGCCGGGGCCGGCGGCCCGCAGGCGCACACGGAAGACGTGCAGGCGCGGCGGCGGCGCCTCGAGCTCGAGCGGCTGCAGCGGCCCGAGCGCGTCGGCGGCTTCCCGGCCAAGGACCGGCCGCGTTTCGACGACAGCGTGCCGGCGCCGGCAGCAGCGGCCGAGACGAAGCGGTGAGGCATATCCTGGATTTTTACCTCTTTACATACGGCGCTTGGTATTCGGCGGGGCCTAAAAAACTGTATATATAGCAATCAAGGAAATAACAATCACAGGGACCTCTTCATGCGCTGATCTCACACGGCGGCCGGCGCGGCTACAGCTTTGCGCGCGTCGGCGGCAGCTGCGCCTTGACCAGGTCGGCGACGGCGGCGGCGACGCCCCAGGAGATCTCGAAGCCGCGGCCGCCGGCGCCGTAGGCGTGCACGACGCGGCCGGTCTTTCGGGGCGCGGCAGCAGAGGCGGCCTCGACCTCGAGGGTCTCGACCTCGAGGCGCAGGCCGCCGTGGCGCGTGGGCCGGCGGCCGACAACGTCGGCGACGACGTCAAAGGCGGCGGCGGTGGTGCCACGCGCGCCGCCGCCGCCGCCGCCGCCGCCGCCGAGGATGGGCGGGTAGGTCTGGGCAAAGGCGGAGAGCAGGCGCTCGCGGGTGGCGGGCGAGGGGGCAGGGTCCCAGTTGTCGGGCTCCTTGGTGCCGCCGATGATGGTGCCGCCGTCAAAGAAGCGCGGCACGGAAAAGGACCAGGAGCCGTCGGCGTTTTGGCGGGTGACGGTGGCGTCGCAGGCGTTGCGCACGAGGCAGGTCTGGCCGCGCGTGACGAAGACGGCGGCGTCGCCGAAGCCGATGCCGGACGCGTTGACCACCAGGTCAAAGGCGCCGTCGCCGCCGCCGGCCAGCAGCTCCGCCGGGCTGCGCAGCTCGCGCCGCAGGCTGCGGCCGCCGAGCGCGGTGATGCGCCGCAGCAGAAAGCTGCAGTACACCATCGGGTTGACGCACCAGGTGCGGTACGTGCAGCCAAAGGCGACGCCGGCCGGCAGCTCCGCCGGCGCCAGCACGCGGAAGCCGAGGCCCAGGTCGGCCGCGTGGAAGCCCAGCGCCTCCTGCACGCCGGCGTCGCGCAGCTGCGTGTACTCGGGCCCGGGCGCCTCCAGGTACTCGATGCCCGGCAGAAAGGTGATGCCGGCCTCGGGGTGGCGCGCCTGCGTCGCCTGCATGTGCCGAAAGGTCGCCAGCGCAAAGCCGTGGTCGCGCGCCGCGTCTGCCGCCGCCGCCGTGTCCGCCGCGTCCGCCGCCTGCAGCGGCCACAGCACCCAGCGGTTGTGTGCGCCGCCCCACGGCGAGGTGTAGTTGATGCTGCCGCGCTGGTCGAAGAAGAAGCTCTCGGCCGTGGACGGAAAGTCGCGCGCCACCACCGTCACCTCGAGGTCGAGGCCCGGGTCCGCCTTGGCCTCCTCCAGCAGCCGCAGCGCCGAGCTGAGGCCGATGACGCCGGCGCTTGGCAGCGTGTTAGCCGGAGCAGAGCTGGCAGAACAAAAAAAGAAAACACCCTTACCCGATGACGGCAACCCTGACAGGCATATTGGCAGTACAAAAGATGGAGAGAGAGAGACTGCAGAAACGGCGGAGCGCCACGTGCTTCTCAACCGGTGGTGGGTGCTGGACGTTGCGGCGTGCGATGTGCGGCTAGCAGACCCTCTTCCTTATACAGAGTATATACACACACGGCAGGGCACGCCGAGAATCGGGGCACCGCTAGCTTCGGCGAAGAAAAAACGTTGCCTGCTTTGCTGCGTCTTTCTTGCTCTTGTCTCTGTGCTGGCAGGGCGCGATCAGGCGACAATGGCGGCGGCTTATCCGAGGCAGGTCGGCCTTGGTGCATGTGTACATGTTCAGCGCGGGCAGCACAGATCCATCGGCCCTGGCCATGGGGCGGGTTGCCGTATCGCGTCCTCTCTCGCCTCGGAGTAATGCCGTCGTTTCGGCGACGCTAATTTCAGCCTCTTCCGATGATCAGGTGATGCGCCAAACAGTCCAGCCGCAGCCCCGCAGCCGCTTCTCCGATCCGAACGTCACGTGCCACCGGCAGTCCTGGCGGCTGCTAGCGGCCTTGGTTTCGTCGCAGTGTTTTGTTCTTGCGATAAGATAGCTTGACCGCTTTTTTCTGCCGGCTGCCGAATAATTTCTCAATAGCTTCATCGTGAACCTTGATCGTCAGGCCTGGTCAACCACAGTCCTCCCGCCGCCCACCATGTCGTCTATGCGCAATGTGATCCAGCGGCGCTCGCACCGTGAGCGTGCGCAGCCGCTTGAGCGCAAGCGGCTCGGCCTCTTGGAAAAGCACAAGGCAAGCTGCTGCCCTCTCTGTTTTTACGACCCCCCCTGCTGCTAACAAGCCGTCCACCCCTGCCAGGACTACCAAAAACGCGCCAAGGACTGGGGCAAGAAGAAGGAAACGCTCAAGAACCTGCGCCAAAAGGCTGCCGACCGCAATGAAGACGAGTTCTCCTACAAGATGCTCTCGCGCGGCAAGGGCGTCGGCTCGGCCCTGACCCGCGGCACCGACGAGAAGCGCGCCCGCAACTGGGACGGCACCGTCCAGGGCAAGCGCGAGAGCCGGTCCATGGACATTGAGACCGTGCGCAAGCTCAAGACCCAGGACCTGGGCTACCTGCGCACCACGCGCAACGTCGTGGCCAAGGACGTGCGCCAGCTCGAGCAGCGCGTCGTCATCACGCAAGCCTTTCTGGGCGACGACCTGGGCGATCTCGACGAGGAAGACGACCAGGACGACGACTACGACGACACGGACGCCCCCGCCAAGACGCCCGCGCGCAGACCCAGCAGCAGCAGCGCGCCCAAGAAAATCATCTTTGCCGACACCCCGGAAGAGCGCGACCAGGCCATGGCCCAGGCCGGCGAGCGCGCCAGCACCATGAACGGCAACCAGACGCAGAACCTGGACCCGGCCGAGGCGCAGAGAAAACGCCTGGCCGTGCAGAAGCTGCAGAAACGCCTGGCCCTGGCCCGCCAGCGCCTGGCCGCCCTGACCGCCGCCGAGCAGCGCCTCGAGCTGCAGCAGGCACGCATGGCCAAGACGGCCACCGTGGACATGGTCACGCGCGGCGGCAAGCGCATCAAGGTGCGCGAGCGGAAGCGGTAGCGGTAGCGGTAGCGCAGAGAGGGCGAGGGTCTGTCACTGCGTTGGTCCATAGAATGGCGTTTCGGCGCGGCTTGCACAAAAGGAATGTCACAAAAGGAATGCCAAGGTATACTGCACTTATCAACGCGACTGTTTCTCCGGCATAGTAAAGGAAAAGCACAATGATCTGATGCCCCGTCTCTTACGGCAGGGTGCCCATTCCACTCCCAGAGCTCCCACCGCCCCGATCAGATCCAAACTCTGTAGATCTGTTTCCTCGGGATCTGACAGGCAGATTGAACCGGATATATCCCGCTTCCATAGCGCCATGCGACTTTCTTTCGCTGCCCTCTCCGGACGCTGACGGCGTGCCTCTTCCACGCAAAGGCAATGCTTTCAGAGCTTTCTTTCTTATGACACTCAGAAGAGAGGGTGAACACGGCGGGTTTCTCTCATCAGACCCTGCTGGGCTCGCCGATGTGCAAGTCTCGGCTTCTGCCGCAATTTCGTCCTCGTCAACGCTGGCAGGAGATGCATTACTGCCCCCCCTTGCCTCCTCGGACCGGACAAGAGGCAAGTCCTGTTTTGCGTCTGGCCAGAGCTGGCCTTGATTAAAGGCCCGGATGCGCAGCCACGCCGACAGCCTCCATTCGTGGCCAAAGATGAGAGCCCCTTGGCTGGGCAGTTCTTTGGGATACGAAACTTGCTTGCTCTGCACCTGTCTTGGTAATGACAGCAAGGTCTGAACCCGGGGGGGGCGGTGGCAGCAGAACTCCTCAAAGACGACGCTTGATCCGTGCCAGTAAACGTTTTCGGCTAGGCAGTATGGAGTGCTTCCTGTGCTGCCGTGTCGCTTGATCAGCGCCTGGACGACGCTGACGGTGGTGCCGAGGTAGTCCTTTCCGACGGGGAAATTGGTATGGAGCCTGCAGCCTTTGCACGCGCTCTGCGGGTCCGCTGCCGGCGTGATCAGCTCGCCAAAAAACTTGCCAAAGAGCGTAATGGCCCTCAGAGACCGTGCGAGATTCGTCCAGCCGGATCCCGACTCGCCCAGCTTGAGCGTGGCTGCGCGCGGCTGGATCGGCGAGCACAGCGTGGCCACGTCTGTGAAATCAAAGCCTTCCAGCATGTGCCGCGGCGTGCCTCGCAGTCTGAATCCCACGCCGTTTTCCGATTCGGTATCGTTGAGATGCTCAATAATCTGCTCTAGAAGCGCGTAGATTTCGATAACGCGGTCCTTGAAGCAGTGAAAAGTCCTGTTCCTTCGGAGCTCCTTTTTGATTGTCACCACCCCTTGCTCGTCAACAATCTCCGTTTCTTCCTCCCACTCCTGTACTGGGTATTCGTAGAGCTTGATGGCGCAGTTCTGGAGATTCATCAGGACTTGTGCTGCTGCTTCCGCACCTGAACTGCCCTCTGCTTCTTTTAGGAGCCGCCTGTCGTAGAGATAGTGCTGCTTGAACAGGTCGTTCTTGTCGTGTTTGAGCGACGCCCGTACGAGGTGGTGCACGGGGCTCAGGCCGTCCACAAGCCATGCCCTCTTGTCAGCCACGTCATACAACATAACATGCTGTTGTGCTATAAAGCGAAGCTTGGGCAGGTATTCCTGGGAGTGCTGGAACAGAGCTTTGGGCCTCTTCCCAAGCGCGAAAACCTGGGTGACGTTGACGAAAAAGCCGCCCTGGATCTCAATGCCTTCCCACGCGTGGCTCGCCCGAGGCCGGTCAAACCCCGAACGCCGAATGTAGTAGTTGGCAACTGGGGATCCTGTATAGATTAGCAAGCGCGCAGATATCCTCGTATGTCTGATCGTCTGCTTCGAGGAGGGATGGACATGGCTTACCAATGTGGTCTTTAGACCGGATACACCACCCTATAATGTGCCGTGACTCGCGGACCTGATCAGGATTCACTTGCTCGATATGTCGGATACGGTGGTCCAGGTAGCTGATTCGAGAGCCATCCTCGCTGCTAAGGAGGTGCCAGACAATGAAGCCGCCCTCTTGCTTGACCGGAATGAGCAATGTCGAGAAGCCTTTGATGATTACTTGGCCCTTGAACAATGTCACGCCACTGGCTCCAACACAGGCAACGAGTATCTCGAGAGGCACTTCGAGCCCTACAATGTCCGGCCCGAGAGACGGTCTCCGCGCGATGGGATACCCTGCGACGACAGTCGCGTTCTTGTAAGCTTTCTGCCAACACATGCCGTTTGTGTGCTCATCCTCGTTGACAGATTTGGCAAAGACGACGTCCATATGCCAGGAGAGAGAGCCTCCATCTAGCACGTTTGTACTGTAGCTTTTGGTCACAGGAGAGCACTTTGTAATGCTGGCCTCGGAGAACTGAAGAGCGGACGAGATCCATCCAACTTGCTCGCTAATTTCGGTGATGGAAAAGCGATTCCCGGTTATTTTGACACTGAATATACCATCCTCGAAGGCCGCTGATAGGACCGTATGGTCAGGCAAACTATCTTTTGTTCATGAGATGGGAGTTAATGACGTCGGGGCTTGGACACAGAGCAGTGACGTACATGAGTTTGAGCTTATAAAATCCGCTGAGAGGGAGGCGGCATTTTGGACAACCCTGAGGAAAGTAGGCCCACTAAATGGCCAGTTCTGAGAGAGATATTGCTCAACTGAAAGGCATTGCACATTTGGAACGTTGCCAGTGACTGTGATCGCTCGGGGAAGTACTTCGGCGATGCCTTCGCTGTAGCATTGACGCTCAAAGAACATCACAGGATCCCATTTTATCTGAATAACTGCCTGATTTGAGGCTGCTGCGAAATAGAAACGTCTAGCAGGCTTTGGTCCCAATACAGCTGCCGGACCAGAAGGTTCCAGGATTTGAAATTGGCGGTTGAAAGCGGCTAGAAACCAGCGGTAAGCGGTTGATTCGATAGTGTCTTGGCAGCGAGTCGTTGCAGAGCGCGAGCCATTTCCGGCACCGGAAGCACCAGAGCTTTGTCTAAATGCTGCCTCTAATAAACGAATCTCCTCGCTCGTGGCGTGTGATGTCGCACGAGCAAACGTCTCCAATCCGTCCGTCATTCTGTTCCCAGAATTCTCATAACGAACTCCAATCAAAGCCCATATAGCTCTGGCCGTGAAGGGTCAGAATCGCATCGCAATAGCGTTAAAATATAAATATACATATCTTGCGCGTCTCCCTAAAAAATCTGCTGAAACGGTTTGCGTATGTGTTTTGGCCAGAATTTTGAACCTGCAAGCGAGACCTTCCAATAGGTCTTCTAGCCTACGATTATATACTGATTCAAACATGTCATCCGAAATTCTTTTCATGATGTCGCTGAATATGCATGTGACAAGGTCGGAGATGTACTCCTGTTCCTTCGGAGTAGGCATGCTCATTGATTGGCGCATTGACTCATGAAGAATGCTTGGGGAAGCGGGCCACTTTTCTGGAAAAGCGTAGGGATAGCGGGAAGTTGAAGATATCTGGGGAGGATTTCCTGGACGTTCTAGACTGGGCACGGATCCAGGCATGGCAGGTGAGACGCCTTTACCTTTGCGCGCGGCATCGAGTTTGAACCCAGACTTTTTGCTCGAAATCCGCTCTCCAGAGCCTCGTAAAAGCCTTTGTGAATGTTCCGCCCACGTAGGTATAGCCGGTAAAACGTTCCCGCCAGCGTGCGCGGGTTTGAATTTAGACTCGCTGCTTGAAATCCGCTCTCCAGAGCCTATCGAGAACTCCTGTGGATCTTCCGCCCTCAAATCTGTAGAGGTCGACGACTCTTCGTGACCGCCCAAAGGCACCTGATCATCTCTGCCTGCCTGTCTCGGGTCGAACATTTTGGCCTTTACCCTTACTTGTTCTCTTGGACGGCCGGCCCTACTGTGCTTCTGATTTTGGTGCCCTCGGTGTTTGAATTGAATGTATTGATGGGATTGTAATTTGTGGGAAAGAGGGACTGAGAGAGCTGGTCATTTATGAAGGAGAGGGGTTGGTCAAATACGCCCGGCGAGAGCTGGACATTTTCGAAGGAGGGGGGTCGGTTTAATACGCCCGGCTTAGCCACTCGGAATCTTGACCACTCAGCGTCTTGCTGTACCAGCGGTTTCATCCAATGGCATCCCGTGCCATCCCGCTGCCCTTGTGAGTGCTTGGTGCCTAAACTCGACCACCGCTTTTTGCCGACCTTTCCGCGTTCAAAGATTGGAACCCGAGGCCTAGAGGCCACTCACGGGACACTAGGCTGATATAATCGAAAACAAAACATGGACTCTCGCGGTTACATTGCGTCTCTCCACGCCAGAAACTTCATCGGGGACAATACTGAGTGCGGCGTAGCTGCGCGGTCAAGAGGCTGCCGATATGCTAACCAGGCGTGAAAGCCACTACAGACTGACAGCCCGATCGTAGTACGTGCTCATATACAGCTATAATCAGCAATTGTTCCACGTTAGACCCGATTGGCGCAATTGGCTAGCGCGTTGGACTTTTAATCCAAAGGTTACGGGTTCGACCCCCGTATCGGGTATTTTTAGCCCTTTTGAATATTTTTTGCTGTTTTCTGCTCTTTCCACGTATAATGTGGTGCTTTTTTTTTAGATGTTATAACTCAAAGGTTTTCCGGTCGAACCTTCCGGTCGGACCAAGATCGCAGGGATAAAAATGTAACAATGCACAGATACACATTGGAGCTCCGAGAAAACTCCGTAGAATCTACTTTAAACGAGTACCAGCAGGCAAATTGACAGTTACGAGGCCCATGTTTCCCGGCACGAAGCGACGGGCGCGTGCACGGGTGTCTGTGCAAAGAAGTGATTCGAGGCGATACGCAGGAGCAGCGGTCGCCGCCGCAAGCGCAAGCGCTGGAGTGAGTGATCAAGTATTCTACTTGAGCTGTGATTGGCGGGCTAAAAGCAAGGGAGATGTAGACTGCGGACGAAGGCGAGTCAGCTTAAAGGTCAAGAGAGCCAGGGCACATTTTATGGCAAGGCAACGTCGTCTGAGGCGACGTTCAGCAGTGGCCGAAGCCAGAAAAGCATTCCCAACTTGCCCACTTACGCGCTGCCTGGCTGTGTTGGTTCGTCTTGAAAGAATGGATCCTCGTCAAAGCCACCAGAGGGTACACTGGCTTCATTTTTTGTCACCAAACAGAGGCTCACACTTTTCCCCACTCTGATCTGGCTCGGCCGAAGGTGCACTGATCGAAACGTATACGGCTCACTCCAGGATCAGAGTTGGAAATTTCAGACTCGAAGACGTCGAGTTTGGGCTACAGTGGATACTTGTGGAGACAGCATTGGAGTTCCTACAAGAGCGAAAAATACTCCAATAAACGCTGCACAGAATGCGGCCCAAGAGTTTTTATTACTCAAACTAGCAAGAGACTCATGATATCGGTGACCAGATAGTTAGTACCACGACTGGTAGGCGGTGATCCTAGAGTTGCTGCTATCCTCTCCGACCGCGGTGGCTTGGCGGTTGCATAAATGCGGCTGAACGTAGCCCTATGGAACGGCAGGCTTAGGCGCTGGGGCCTTCCCGTCCCCAGGACCCACCGGGCCAGAATCCACATAGCCCATGACGAGATGCTTCAGTACGGAGTACTACGGTGTAATACGACGCAACTTTTATCCAAAGACACGACGCACTCTCCCACTGACGGCACTCCACCCTCGAATCTGGAGCTTATCTAGTCAATTAGTCATCTCTCTCTCATATCGTGATCGCCGCTTCTCGAGATACAACTACCGAGAAATGGAGGTCATTATGGAGGCAGAAGCAATCAATACAAGGGAGGTAGAAGAAACAATCACTTTCCAGCTGATCAAGTTCCCGGCTCATCGGGGACTTGTACTTTATTTGCAAAGGCCCTGACGGTCCAGGCGTTGACGACATCTGGGACGCGTACCACTCGCCGGCCCAGTTTGTTCCGTTTGGCCACTCCCTGCAGGACTGCATGCTCCAGGCTGTCGTGCATGAACCAGGGAAGCGGGACAATGTTGAAGAGGTTCAAGGTGAGCAAACACGGCAATTTCTGGCAGGCAGCAAGAGCTGATATCAACAGAATACACAAGAAACAGCCTCTTGTGGTTCCGAGAGGCGTCTAGGAAGATTGGTAAGTCTGGGAGCCGACGGGTGGCGGCAGCGTCAAGCTAATGTGCGGGCTTCTCGCAGGACCACACCCGAATCGATGCGTGAGAGAAACTCTGGCCGAAGCCACTACACGGTGGAAGAACTGCAGCTCGTTCATGGCCCGGTTCTTGCAAGCCGTTCCCGTCTACCAGGACATGCCCGTCTGGCAATACCGACATGCGCTCGAGAAAGCGACAGTCAAGGGCCCCGGAAAACGGACGGGCGGCTGTGGGTGGCGGCGGAGTGGATGCGCCGCTTTGCCGATAACACCCTGGAGAATGTCACGGCCCCCAGACTGCTGGACGAGTCGGGCGCGCGGTCCTGGCGGACGGGAGCGCTCTGCGATGAGACGGTCTCGGTACTGGGCCTGGCGCGGTGGCAGTTTTGGAAAGCGCGGCTCCGCGAGCTCGCCGAGGCCGACAGCCCCAAGAGCGAGCCTGACATAGGCTGAAGGGGTGAAGACGTTGGTTAAGGAGTAGTATTACGTCACGTGAAGGTCACGTTTCTTAGTCATTTGGCTCCACCGGGCTAGACTAGATAAAATCTAGTTCCAGTTTCTATGTGTACATGAAAATTTTTCAGCTTCAATCCCCACTCGCCAGCTTTCGTTCCCACTCGCCTCGCACTAACTGTTTTCAGGACAATGGAGTTCAAGGCACTTCCTGCACCTCCACTGCATTCGCAACCTATCATCATAATCCGGCATCCTGGCTATCACTCTGGCAACGTGCTGCTGAAGCTTCCGCGGGTCGACCGCGCTCTGGACGGCTCGTTTGGCATGCACCATGCCACGGCCCAGGCCGCCTGTGCGATTGTGGCAGCCAATGCGTTTCAGGGGTTTTTGGCGCTCGATGCCGCCGGCACCCAGCGGGTGGACGAACCGGCGGATGGGATCCTGACCGGTTCTGCTTACTATTTTGTCGTCGAAGGGCACGGATCGGAACCGTATCCTGTGGTGCCATCGTTCCGGGACTGGGAGTTTCCGCACGGCCAAGTTCCTCCAGAATGGGCGCAGGCGGCCGCCGCCGGACCGACGCTGCGGCGTGGACCAGCCTATGGGAGGTTGTGCGCTGTAACGCAGTTCTCCTTGCCGGTCGAGACGGCGCACCTGGTCCCGCGACACGAACAGGATTGGTTTTATGGGAACACAATGCCCCAGTATAGCGACGGAGTCGAAGGTGTGCATGGTGCGGCCAACCTTTTGCCGTTGCGCGGCGACATCCACACCATTTTCGACCAGCGCCGGCTCGTCATTGTTCCCAAGTACCCGCCGCCAAGCAGCGACGATAGCAGCAATACCAGCACCAGCTCGGGGCCCGTGTTTGTGTGCCATTTGCTCAGTGGATTCGACTACTGCCATATCCACAACGTGCTGGTGCAGGACATGCACAGTGACAGTGCTCCGTTTCTGTTTGCGCGCTTTGCATGGGCGATTCTGCTTCGCGCCAAGGAATTTATCACAAGCAACATTTCGCGACAGGTCCGGGTCTGCAACGTGGCCGAAGATGGGCAGCGAACGTATGAGACCAAGACCATGACCGGAAAGGACCTTTTGGCTGCCTATAGTGGAGGTGGTTCCGTTGGTTCGGCGCCTATGAAAAGAAATCGCGGCAGCAAAGGCGATGAGGACGACGTGGAAGCCTATGATTCCTTTGCCAGCAGCGATTGGGACGACCGTGACAGCGACTACGGGGACAACTTTTGGGACAGTCATGCATCAAAAAAGTCCCGACGCACACAGAACTCGTCAGAGGAGACGGCGCCTGATGACAAAGTGCCGGACTTGCCAAGGGATGTTGAGAAGGAGTTGCGTCAAGCTGCCTCTGTGATTGTCAGAGAGGTTGAAAATGAGTATGAATAAATGGGGACGACCGTGACAGCGACTACGGGGACAACGGGACAACTTTTGGGACAGTCATGCATCCAAAAAGTCCCGACGCACACAGGCCTCGTCAGAGGAGACGGCAACTGGTGACAAAGTGCCGGACTTGCCAAGGGATGAGTGTTGAGCAGGAGTTGCGCCAAGCTGCCTCTGTGATTGTCAGAGAGGTTGAAAATGAGTATGAATAGAGTGTTTTTTATTCTAGCTGAGCGCCTCTGCAGGCGGCCGTGATCAAAGGACGAGCCGTACGCGACGAGCGCGGCCAGCCGGGGGCCCAGCTTCGACAACAGCGCGAGCCTGCTGGCGGCCCTGGCCGAGCACGGCAACGAGAGCGTGCTGGCGAGGTGAGGCGGGGACAAACAGCGGGATCTCGGCTGCCAGACAGGGCGCCGCTGCTGAAGCGGCAGACGAGACACGTGGCGTTCTACCTGGGCGCGCTCTCGGCCGAGGCGGCAACAGCGAGGGCAGAGGAAGCGGCAGGAGCGGCAGGCGCGGCAGGAGCGACAGGAGCAGGAGCGAGGCGCGCGGCAGGAGCGAGGGTGAAGCGTGGCGGGGCGTCTACGCGCTGCTGGCGGGGCCTCTGATCGATCGCCTCGGCCGCGCTGGCCGGCGCCGGCACCGGCGCCGAGTTCATGGCCCGGCTGGCCGACGACGTCGTGCCGCGACTGCGCCGCCCTCGACGGGTTTCTGCGCGACCCGCGCCGCCACCGCGCCGACGTCGCCGCCGCGCTCAAGTCCTCTTCGCCGCAGACGCTGCAGCCGCTGCTGGGCGAGGACTACCGAAAGATGGCGGCTCTGCCGGAAACGGCGGCCGGCACGAGGGGCGGCCGGGAGGGCGGCGGCGGCTTGGGAGACGGCTGGCAAGAGAAAGGCCGAGGCGGCGCCCGAGTCGTGCAGAAAGAGAGCCGTGGAGGCGGTGGATCTGACGGGGCGGACTGAGGCTTCGGGCGTAGCTCCGTTGGTCCGGCCGCTAGCCGGAGACTTTTCGCCTCGAGGGTGCTGCATCTAATATCTTCAATTCGTAAATTCGTACTTGTCATGCTTTCTTGATAATGAATACTTTTAATCTTTGCTTTTGATACTTTTATTTTCACACGTTGATACTTTTCATACTTTTATTGCTACTCATACTTTCTCATTACTTTACTTTTCTTCTACTTTTCATATTCACTACTTTTCATATTCACTTCTCATAATAACTCTGATAACAAATGCCCTACCGCCGGGTCGCCGTCATCGGCGCCGGCCCCTCCGGCATTGCCGCAGCCCGCGCCCTGCACCAAGAGGCCTGCTTTGAGATCTGCGTCTTTGAGCGCAAGGCCACCGTCGGCGGCACCTGGCTGCTGGAGCCGGCCACCGAGGCCTTTGCCGCCACCGAGACGGCCGCCGAGACCCCGCTGCCGCCGCCGCCGGGTCTGCGTCCCGGGGAGCCGCCCCTGGCCGTGCCGCCGCCGCCGGGCCCGCGGCCCCGGCCCGGCTCTGTCACCGCCGCCTACGCCGCGCTCGACACCAACACGGGCGCCCGCACCATGGCCTTTACCCACACCCCGCTGCCGCCGGGGCCCTCGCCCGCCTCCGTGCGCACCCTCGGCCCGGCCAACAGCACGCGGCCGCGCGCCGCCGTCGCCGCCTACCTGGCCGCCGTCGCCGCCCCCGTGCTGCCCTACATCCGCTTCCGCACCTGGGTCGAGGCCGTCGCGCGGGACGCCGACGACGCCGCCTGGATCCTGACGCTGCGCCAGGAACCAGAGGGCGGCGGAGGTGGCGGCGGCGACGGCGACGACCTGTGGACGCAGCAGGTCTTTGACGCCGTCATCGTGGCCTCGGGCCACTTCAACATTGGCCAGGTTCCGCGCATCGCCGGCCTGGCCGCCGCCGCCGCCGCCGCGCCGCGCGCGCTGCTGCACGCCAAGTCGTTCCGCGCCGCCGCCGACTTTGCCGGCCAGGCCGTCGTCGTCGGCGGGAACATTTCCGCCGCCGATCTGGTCGAGGCGCTGCACACCGTGGCCGCGCGGGTCTATGTGAGCCGGAGGCATCCGCTGGAGGGGCTGCTGTCGGGGTGCTGGGAGTTGCCGGGGGTGGTGCAGAAGGGCGAGGTGGTGGGGGTGGAGGTGGAGACCCCGGACCCGGACCCGGCCCCGGACTCCCCCCGCCTCACCCTCCGCTTCGCCGACGGCTCCAGCCTGCACCACATCGACAAGGTCATCTTCGCCACCGGCTACCGCCGCTCGTTCCCGTTCCTCCCCCCGGCCCTCGGCGCCGTGCCGCCGCCCGGCTCCAACCGGCTGGCCGGCTTCTACCAGCACGTCTTTTGCACGGCCCAGCCCTCGCTCGCCGCTGTCGGCGCCGTCGACGGCGCCATCTCCCTGCGCGTCTTCGAGTACCAGGCCGTCGCCGTCGCCCGCCTCTTTGCCGGCCGCGCCGCCCGCCCGCTGCCGCCGCCCGCCGACCAGCGCGCCTGGGAGGCCGCCCGCCTCGCCCGCTGCGGGCCCTCGGAACGCTTCCACGAGATCTACCCCGACACCGCCGCCTACTTTACCTGGCTGCGCACCCTCGCCGGCGAGCCCCACCCCGACGCCGTCCGCGCCGGTCGCGGCGCCTACGCCCTGCCGCCCTTTGAGCCCGACTGGCCCGACTGCGAGCTCGAGGTGCTCTTCGCCAAGGCGCGGTACTGGGCGCGCACGCGGCAGGCCGATTAGCATCTGTATCCAGAGAGAGAGAAAGAGAGAGAGAGAGATTATATTGTTACTATCTGTCCTTCAGCGCGTCGCCGTCACCGCCGTCGCCGCCGCCGCCGCCGTCGTCGGGCACAACCCGTCCGAAATCGTCACCACGCCCGAGCGCTCGCCGTACGCCACCTCGAGGCAGTCGAGGATGCTCTGGCCGTGCGTCTGCGCGCCGATGCGGCTCGCGTCCAGGCACGGGCTCGCGATGCCGTGCACAAACGGCCCCAGCGCGGCCCGGCACTGCGCCGCGGCGGCGGCCACGCCGGCGCCGGGCGCCGCCTGCCGCAGCGCCGAGGAGCACGCCGGCGGCAGCGCCGTGATGCACGTCTCCGCCAGCTCGTACGCCAGGCAGTCGGCAATGTTGTAGCCGCGCGAGTCCGCCGTCACGTTGCCCCGCCAGCACGCCTCCATGTCCGGCGTCACAAACGGCGTCAGCGCCTCCTTGCACGCCGCAATCACCGGCACCAGCGCCGCGCCGTTGGTCGTCTCCAGCGCCGCGCACCCCTCGGGCAGCTCGTTGAGGCAGCACGCCGGCACCGGCGTCGCCGTCACCACGCAGCTGGTTCCCGCGCTCGAGGCTGGGGCCGAGGAAGACGCCGACGTGGGCGACGACGACGCCGACGACGACGCCGACGACGACGCGGCCGATCCCGTCGATCCTGTCGACGTCGATCCCGCCGACGACGTCGATCCCGTGACCGATCCAATCGAGGCCGATGTCGATCCAATAGAGCTGCTTGTTCCAGTAGAGCCGGTAGATCCTGCCGATCCGGTGCTCGAAGCAGGGGGGGGGCTGCTGGCACCAGATGAAGCCGTCGTCCCTGGCGTCAAGGGGCCAGGCCCGGCCGGCTTGCCGGGCCAAGCCGGCCCGAAGCAGGCGCCTCCCGCATCAGACAAAAAAGCAGGTCCGGATCCGTCAGGCCCTCTGCCGCCTCCCGTCAGCCATTCAGCCCTTTGCCCTTTGGCCCAGAACGGACACGCCGACTCACATGGTCACGGTCTGCGTCTCCGTGTTCGCCACCACAAAGGTCGTGTCCAGCAGGGTCGGCACCGCCGTCACCGCAATCGCCGTCCCCGCCACCGAGATCTGCGTCGCTTCGCAAACGTGCGCCTGCACAAAGACCGGCGTCTCCTGCACCACCACCACGGGCTGGATCGTCAGCGGGACAGGGCACACGCCCATTCTCGCAAGCATCTCGCGCCCTGCGGCCAGCGAGAAAAGAGAGAGAAAGAAGAGGCGAGCCATGGTGATACGGGGGAGTTTCTGTCGATGCGTGCAAACGGGACCCTTGTCGTCGGGGCTTCCGGGGCCTGCATCTTTTATACCAGAGAGAGGACCGGACGGGTCGAGCGCCTGCCGACTGTGTTTACACAACAACTCGCAGAGAGCATCGCGGATTCCAGGAGCCGTGTCGGCACGGGAATGCCCTTGGATCATCTGTGCCCTTCTGGAGCCAAATGAAGATGATCCAAGAACTGAAATCACTATCCAAGAACTGAAATCAAGATCAAGTCATCGAAACCAAACCCATCCATTCCAAATGTCGGCCTCGAAGCTTCCACACTGCCAATCCCAATCAGCTACACGTAATGACCTTGTTGATGTGCATCGAGACGCCCTTCGACACTGCTCTTGTTCTGCGAGCTGCATCCCAACCGGATCACATCCATTCCTCGTAGCAATGAGCCAATGATGCTCTGCTTGATAGACACTGTCTGATCACTCGGCCGAAACAGGCTGGCAGCCTTGGCATCAAAGGGTAAGCCGACTATAGCAGCCTTGGCATCAAAGGGTTAGCCGACTATATCGGCCCCTTATAGTCAGAGCCCGACGGCGGCATTCCACAAGGCCCGGCGCGGATCCGGATCCGCTGGCATGGATCGGGCAAGATTGGCTCCCGGGGCGGAAAGCCTCCCAGCTACAAGGGGCGATCCTCATTGTGCGGCATCCCTTTCGGAGCCGGACCTCACCGCACCAGACGGATATTTAAAGAGCATCCCAGGCTGCCCAGCTCGACTCACATTCAACAGTCACTCATCACACCCAACACAGTCCTTGATCAACACAATCCTTTAACCCTTTCGCCAACTGATAGTCTATCGTTTAGTTCTCCTGCCCCCTGCCCTTTATCTTTAGCCTCTCCAGCCTCCAGCCACCATGAAGTTCACTCTGTTCTCTCTCTTCAGCCTGGCCGTCCTGGCCGCGGCCACGCCCATTGACCTTGAGCCTCGCCAGTGTGCCGGCTGCGACCCCTCCAACAAGGGCGCCACCTCGTCGGGCTCGACCAGCAACAACACCAACTCCAACTCCAACACGAACAACATTAGCATCACCAGCGGCACCACGGGCTCCGGCAGCACCGGCACCGACAGCGGCAGCGGCAGCGCCTCCAGCGGCAGCACCGACGGCGAGGGCGAGGCCAAGGGCAGCTGCAAGGCCTGCATCGACTTTTGCACGGGCCGTGGCGACCTTGTCGACGCCGTCTGCACCGTCGTGGTGTGCGGCATTGACGTGAGTGTCTTGTTTTGCCATCTTTTAGTCTTGTTTGGCAATCTTTTAGTCTTGCTTCCAGTTTACTTTCTTGCTTTGACACCCCCGACTGACTTGCGAGTGTGCGATTCTCTAATTGGGCTCGGCTGACCTTGCAGTGTGTGGTGCTGTAAATGCTTCAGACTGGCTACCCACCCCCTTTCTTGTGCGCACACCGGCGCAGGCGGAGGACACGTTTGCAGGTGTTGTATGGAGTTCTCATGGCGTGTGTCGTGACGGGTACTTTGCCAGAGGTCTCGTGGCGAGTGTTGTGACGGGTGCTTTGCCAGAGTTCTCATGGCGTGAGCCGTGACGGTCACTCTGCCAGGAGTTTAAGCTCGGCCATCTGCAAGGAAATATACAAATTTACTCTACCAATTTTCAAACTTCTCCCCGTAAATGCTACCCGACTCACGTCCTCAGAGCGCGCGACGCGTCGGCTGCCGGCGCGCCAGGTCCCGGTATGCGCGGGCCGAGGCCGCGCGGGCCTTCTTGCCCCAGACGAGCAGCGGCACCGGGAGGAGGAGGATGGCAAAGCACAGCACGGCGACGAGGATGTGCAGGTCGCGCAGGCCCATGCCGTCGATCCAGGGGGTCAGCGTGAAGAGGACGACGACGGAAAAGACGTTGCGCGAGAAGACGATGCCGACCAGGGCGTTTCCCACCAGCTGGAAAGGGGGGGGGGGGTAGAAGAAATGTCAGCGTCAGCTCTCCAGCAGTCTCCAGCAGTACCAGCAGTAACAGGACAGCTCACATCGTGGTAGCAGTCCATGGTGTAGGAGAGGGCGGTGTCGCCGGCGACGACCATGCCGAAGCCAAAGAGGCCGTAGCCGACGGCCAGCAGAGGCCAGGCGGTCTCCTGAGGTAGTCAGCGCGAGAGAAGACCAAGAAGCGAGGGAAGCGAGGGAAGCATATATACATAGTACAGGCCCAGGCCGAGCATGAGAATGCCGGCCGGGGTGGCGAGGGCGGCGGGCAGCGCGGACCAGAGGCGCATCTCGGGCTCGTAGACGCCGGCGTTGCGGCGGGCGAGCCAGACAATGGAGCGGTCGCCGAGGTAGCCGGCGACAAAGATGCCGGGCAGGGTGGCGACAAAGGGGGCCAGGTTCATCAAGCCGACGCCGGCGGCGGAGAAGCTGTAGGGCGGCGCGAAGAGGTAGGTGGACTGGACCGAGGTCAGGACGGCGAACCAGGCCAGCAGGCTGCCGTAGGTCAGGGCCGCGTAGGCCACGGCCGGAAAGGTGGCCAGCAGCACGACGGGCTGGTACAGGTCGTGCAGCAGCGAGCCGGGCGTCGGGCTGGTCCAGGAGAGCCGGGGGCGGGCCGGGGGGAGGGGGTCCGGAGCTTCGGGGGGCGGGGCTTGGGAGTCCGGGGCTTTGGGGGCCGCGGCTGCGGAGTCCGGGGCTTCGGGGGTCGCAGCTTGGGAGTCCGGGGAGTCCGGGGCGTCCCGGGCGTCCCGGGCTTCCGGGCCGACAACATACTTTGACTCCTCAAACAGCAGCAGCGTGAGCACCAGGTCGAGGGCCAGAAAGACGACGCACCACCACCAGGCCCAGCGCCAGCCCTGGCGGGTGACGACGTAGCCGGCGGCGACGGGCCCGAGATAGGCGCCGGCAAAGGTGGCCAGCAGGTACCAGGCGTTCATGAGCGCGTGCTGGTGGAGGAAGAAGAGGTCGGCAATGGTCATCTGCACCAGGGCCTCGCTGAGGGCGCCGCCCAGGCCGGACAGCAGGTTGCTGCCCAGCAGGTCGCCGCGGGTCTGCGTGCACGCCAGCCAGACGCAGGCGGCCAGCTGCAGCGCGGTGCTGGCGAGGTAGAGCGGGCGGCGGCCGTACTTGTGGGCCAGCGGCACCAGGACGATGCAGCCGGCGGCCAGGCCGGCGTAGTTGGCGGCGGCGGCCGCGTTGAGCAGGCTGACGGAAAAGGCCAGCTCGGCCTCGTAGTCGGCCCAGGCCGTGAAGCCAATGTCCAGCTGCACAAAGGTCAGCAGCACGTAAAAGGCCACGAGCCCAAAGTTGAGAGCCTTGCGCCACGGCGCCCAGTTGAGCGGGTCGTTGGGGTCAGAGCTGGGCCGCGGGTGCAGCACCAGCGTGGACACTGGATGTTAGTGGGGGGGGGAGGAGGAGGAGAGAGAGGAGGAGGGAGAGGAGGAGGGGAGGAAGGGAAGAGGAGGGAGAGGGGGGGGGGGGGAGAGGAGGAGGAGGGAGAGGAGGAGGGAGAGGAGGAGGGAGAGAGGGAGAGCTTACAGTCCTCCAGAGTCACCGTGCCCGGAGGCCAGCAAAGTTCATCCTCATCCGTCATTGTCGATGTGTTGTTTGAGGATTCTTTTGAGGACTGACGTTTGACTGAAGTCGAGCGTTTTCGAACTTATCAACCCAAGCATTGACTGAACCTATCAAGCAACCTATCGCGTTATCACTACAGACATCCGGCTTATCCTGATGCTACCCTACGGCACAGGCACGACAAATTATTCACAACGTATATTGGACGTGTATCACTTCGTAAGTATTACATGATTAAGGTAGGGGACAGGCGGAGCAGGGGTTAGGGAAGAGAGGTTAGGAAGAGAGTAGGAAGAGAGGTTAGGAAGAGAAATTAGGAAGAGAGGTTAGGAAGAGGGTTAGGAAGAGAGGTTAGGATTCGGAAAGGCTAAAGACGTCAGAGCGAAAAGGCGCAGACACATCACAGCTGGAACTTTTGCGACTCGCGCAGGCGCGAGCCGTACTTGTAGATCAGCAGCGGCACGGGAATCATGGCGACGCAGAGGAAGCCGAGCAGCGAGTTGCCCCAGCCCAGGCCGAGGCTGGCATACATGCGCGGGCCGGCCATGGGCAGCAGGGCGCCGACGAGGCTGCGCAGGACGGTGTTGGCGGCAATGGCGGAGGCGGCGTACATGGGGTAGGCGTCGACGAGGTAGGTGGTGATGGGCAGGAAGAGGCCGATGATGCCGAAGCCAAAGGGGATGAGGCTGAGAATGGTGGCGGCCCAGTGCACGTTCTTGTCGGCGCACCAGCCGTACCAGAAAAAGGTAATGGGCAAGAAGAGGCCAAAGAGGATGGTGGTGGCCAGGCGCATCTCGGGCACAAAGACGCCGTTGTTGGCCTTGGCCAGGCGGATGACGGTCTTGTCCGAGTAGAGGGTGATGAGCAGCCAGCCGACGAGGTTGCCGAGGCCGAGCGCGAGGTAGACCAGGCCGGTCAGGCCGACGTTGAAGCCGTACTTTTCGCGGAAGACGGTGGGGATGGTGGTGAAGAGCAGGTACAGCACGCCGTACACAAAGGCAATGTACAGCGACAGCGAGAAGACCATGGGCGAGAGGAAGAGCATCTTGAGCGGCCGCACCAGCCCGGCCTTGAGCATCTGCGTCGGCGTCACCGGCGGCCCGGTGTCGTAGCAGCTGCGCAGGTCGTCGCGGCCCAGCTCCTTGCGCAGCCGCTTGACCTTGCGCTCGATCAGGATGCGGTGGCTGGTCTCCTTGTTGAGCAGCTCAATGGTGACCGTCAGAATGGCGCCCACGATCAGCACCACCCAAAAGTCCCAGCGCCAGCCGATCTTTTCGGCCATGAAGCCGCCCACCAGGGGGCCGATCGTCGGGCCTGGGGAGTCAGTCAGACGAGAGGGAACGCGAAAAGGGGGAGTTGGCGGAGAAGATTGGCCACCACAACGTGGAACGTGACGAAAAACTCACCAAACAACGGCCCGAGAGCCCAGATGCCCATGGCCACGCCGCGGTCCTCGACGCGGAAAATGTCGCTGATCAGACCGCCGCCCAGCGTCTGTCGGTCAGCACAAGTCAGACAAGCACGGCACAGGCCCGAGGGAACCTACCAGACAGCCGGCGCCGCCGACGCCGGCCAGCAGGCGAAAGACAATCAGGCCGGCCACGTTGGGGGCGCGGGCGCAGCCAATCTGCCAGACGCAGAAAAAGACGTTGGAGCCGGTCAGCACGACCTTGCGGCCGTAGATCTCGGACAGCGGGGCCAGCAGCAGCGGGCCCAGGCTGTAGCCGAGCAGGTAGATGCTGACCATGAGCGAGGCCACCTGCACGTTGGTGTTGCCAAACTCGGCGTTGACGTGGCTGATGCCGGGCGACAGGATGGACGAGGCAAAGGGCGTGATAAAGGTAATGGCCGACAGCAGGCCCGCCAGCAGCCACTTCTTGCCCGCCGGAAAGTTGAGCGGCATCTCCGGGTCGTCCTGGCTGTCCCAGCCGACGATGCCGCGGTCCAGGTCCGTCAGCGGCAGCAGCTCCACCCGCAGGCCCTCCCTTTTCGACTTGCTCGCCGACGAGAACACCCGCGACACCTTGCTCTTGATGCTGCCCCGCGTCTCGATCCGCCGGATGCTCTCAATGTCGGGCGCCTAGTCATGTTAGGGGGAAGTAAACCGGAAGAAAAAAACGTATAAAGAAAAAAAGAAGAAAAAAACGTAAAAAGAAAAGAAAAGAAGAAGAAAGAAAGAAAGAAAGAAAGAAAGAAGAAACCTACCATGGCCAGCTCCACGTCCAGGTCGTGCCCCAGCGCCGTCGCCTCGCCCGCCTCGTGGTCCACGTCCGGCGCCCCGTGGTCCGTGCTGCGCACCCGCGCCAGCCGCCGGCTGTAGTCCGCGCTGCGCGCCTCCGCGTCGTCGTCGTCGTCGTCGTCGTCCGACTCCGTCTGGCCCTCCTTCTTGGCCGCCGCCGCCGCCGCCGCGCCGTCCGCCGCCTTGTCGCGCGCCTTGTCGCGCGCCTTGGCCCGCGCCGAGCCCGCCTCTGTCACCGACGACGCCGTGCCCGGCCGCGACGGCCGCCCGCCGTCCGCCGCCGAGTCGCCCAGTGGATGCAGCTCTTTTTCGTCCATCTTGGGGGATGTATCTCACAAGAAGAGAGAAGAGACGAAACTACTGAAAAAAACACCCAGTACAGCACAAGCAGCACAAGCAGCACAAGGACACTCCAGCGCCACAGAAGAAAAAAAAAAAAGAGGTGTCGAGTCGCGGAACGGCTTGTTATTCTTTGTTTGTCTGGCCGGCAATACTCCGTAAATACGGACAAGAGCAAAACGGCACAGCGGCCGCGCCTGCCCAATCACGTTGCACCGCCGGCTCCAGGAGTGGGGCGCAGGCGCGGGACGAGCCCCACAACGGATAAGACGGCCCCTAGGGCTTACGGATTATGCGTATCCAAGCAACGGTCCATGCGCCCTGGGCGGAGACGGACATGGCAATCAGACGAGAAAGTGTGCGGCTTCGGCTTTTGTGGTCGGCCTTTTGTCGCCTGTCGCTTGTCGGTGTTGTCGGTGGCGTCGCCTTGTCGTTGTTGTCGGCTTTTGGCGTCGCCTTGTCGTTGCCTTGACGGCTTTTTCCCTTTATTTGCTGTCTTTGCCTTTTCTTTGCCTTTCTCTGTGCCCTCGCCTTTAGTGAGAAAAAGTCTGCAACTCCACCCGGATTCTAGAAGGCTCCCGGCAAAAAGCGGTGAATACGGGCGACAGACCAGCGCCTCGGCAATTCAGGCTCGGCAGTCTTCACCCGATGCATCGATCAGCGCACTCGTCCTACATGCTTGCAAGCTACTTGGAACTGAGAGCTGACTGCGCAAGAACTTTGCACTCGTAAGCAGGCTGCTCAGGAACTTGTAAGCTTCCAAGCTGACGAAAGAGGTGGGTCGCCATGCGGGCCGCTCCTGCCGCCTAGTAAGCGAGCAGAGCCGCCGCATATTAAGCGAACAGAGCCGCAACCGGCCATTCTGCCCTACGACGTCGTCATACTTGTGGCTTTACGTCCACCATCTGACGGCCGGCAACGAGTCACTGTTGGGGCGGGGCCGACGACCTACTGCATTCTTTTGCCCGAGGCTGATCCACCTGCCGGCAGAGCCTCCAGCCTGCCGGGGCCGATCCGGCAGACCACGGTTATCAATCTCTTGTTTGTGGGACTGCAACCATGGCGCCCAGTTGATGAGACGGCAGTCGCATCTGATTGACTCGGGTAGACTACCAAAAGCTAGACGAAACAGAGACGAAGCTACGGTCGAAGCTACGGAGACGAAGCTACTACGGAAACAGACTCGAAGCACGGAGACGAAGCTACTACGGAAACACTCGAAGCTACGGAAAAGCTACTACAGAAACAGATTTGAAGCTCGGAGCCGAAACTTACACTGAACAGACTACACGACGTCTACACCATGTGCCGCCAGATGTCCCATCTGCTACAGACAGCGTAGCATCCGGCGGATCAGCTCTGGCTCCGACCGCAATGGAGATTCGAACCGCAACGGGACATGACGGCTTGGTGAGCCGCCAGCGGTAAAGTCTTTGCTGGAGCCACAAGAGGCCATTACACACGCGCACGTGCCGTCTTATTTCGGAAGCACAGCTGTGCTTGTGTTTGGCGGACCTGATAAGGCAAGTAGCGTCCCACCGGGCTGGATCGTGTGTATCGCACGCAGGCGTGCGGAGCCCCCGATAGCTGCGGAAGAGTCTGCTGGGCGGGCCGCTGGCGATATCGTCCATTCTTTGTATCGTACGGTCTCACGCCGCATTCCGCGCCCCGCCGCTCGCTAGCTCAGAACTTTCTAGCGGCCTTCTGCGAGGTACGCGTGTGCCTGCGTCGCGCTACCGGGACAGCCTAGTCTCGATCATTTCTCGCGGCAGAAGGTGCTCGTTGGGGCAAAAGGTGTTGTTGAGGCAAAGTTGAGGCAGAAGGTGTTGTTGAGGCAGAAAGTGCTCGCTTGGGCTCGCTTGCGCAAAAGACAGTCGCTTGCACAGAAGACGCTGCCGAGCCAAAACAGAGGCAAGACACGGCAGCCGGAGCTCGAGTGTGACTGCCGCAAAATGGGGCCGAGAAATGAAGGGGCCGCGGTTTGTCTCTCATAATGCGAATGCGTATTTTTCTTATCAGGATGCAAGCGGCAAGGATACCTGTGCGGAGCCAGGTACCTGCCTAACGTGGGTCGTGGGGCCACACCTTCCTAAATTAGCAGTCCTCGCACAAGAACCGCGATACGTCATCGAAACTTTTTTCTCTTGGCCTTCTTGGCGACCTCGGCGACGACCTCGACCTCACCACTCCGAGGCACAAGCCGGCATGGCCGAGATGCGGCGGTCTACAGCCATACCGCAGCTCGTTCGAGGACGCTCGTTGAGTGTCTCCTCCTGTCGATTCTCCTGTCTATGAATGCGCCCCGTTGCCCGATCCCCGCCTTTAGATTTTTTGTCTTTCTTTCCCTATCGACCCCGGCACGCTCGGCCTCGGCCCACCGAGCCAGTCGAGCTCAACCAGTCCAGGCACGGATTCGCCGCCGATAGCACCGCCCCAGCACGAGCTATGGGAGAGAAGCCGGGGGGGGGGGGGGCGCCAGGGCGGGACTGTCTCCCTTGTTTGTCGTCGGGGTTGGCCGGCGCGTCGACCCTGTCTCTCGCCGCCAGACGCTGCAAAAGGTACTACTTGGCTGTGGAGCTCGGAGCTTGCCCAGTGATCAGCATGTCTCTAGAAGCACACTAACGCTCGCTTGCACAGTCGGTCCCGATAGCACGGGGCCTGTCATTACACAACCTCTTGCCAAGCCTGGCCCCGTCCCGTCCCTGCATTCACTGCGGCTTGCTCTTTGCGACCTTCCTGTCCGGCTCGTTGGCGCCAGGGCAGGAAAAAAGCTTAAAAAGACGCTCCCCGCCGGCTCCGACCGTGGGACTGTCAGGACCGTTTGCCAGGTTTCGCCCGTTCTTGTCTTTGCCTCTGGTTGCTCGGTGAGTTTCCGTGTTCGGTTATCAGTGTTGCGTGTTGCGTGTTGCGTGTTGCGTGTTGAGTGTTGTATGCGCATAACTGACTCCAGCATCGCCCGGCTCCAGCATAGCTGACTCCAGCATCGCCCGGCTCCAGCATCGCCGACAATGCGGTTCTCCTCCTTTGCCGCGGCCACTCTGGCCTCGGCCTCTTGCGCGGCGGCGGCCCCGGGCCACCTCGGCGGCGGCAAGATTGCCCCCAAGGTCTTTATCGTCAGCCTGGTATGTGCTGGCTGGATAGGCTTCGGCTGCCCCCCCCGCTGACAAACAGTTCGCGCCCGAGGCCAACACCTGGTACAAGAACCTGCCCCAGAGCGGGCTGGGCAACCTGCTCGACGTCAACATCACGGCGCCCGGCCTGTCGATGCTCTTCCCGCACGTGCACTGCGTCAAGGACCACAGCATCTGCCAGATGACGACGGGCGAGTCCGAGATCAACGCGGCCGCCACCGTCATGGCGGCGGCGCTGTCGGGCCGCTTCGACCTGCGCGAGACGTACTTTCTGATCGCCGGCATCGCCGGCATCAACCCCAAGTACGGCACCCTCGGCGGCGTGGCCCTGTCGCGCTACACCGTGCAGGTGGCGCTGCAGTACGAGTTTGACGCGCGCGAGATGCCCTCCAACTGGTCGACCGGCTACTTTGGCTACGGCACCGACGCCCCGGACCTGCAGCCGGGCAACCAGTACGGCACCGAGGTGCTCGAGCTCAACGAGGCCCTGCGCGACGCCGCCTTTGGCCTGGCCCGCCGCGCCAACCTGAGCGACGACCCGATCGCGGCCGAGTACCGCGCCCGCTACGCCGCCCAGGCCGCCGGCGGCCTCTACGCCGCCGCCACCGCCGCGCCCGCCGTCATCAAGTGCGACAGCGTCACCAGCGACGTCTACTTTTCCGGCACCCTGCTGGGCGAGGCCTTTGAGGACGTCACCACCACCTGGACCAACGGCTCCGGCCGCTACTGCATGACCGCCCAGGAGGACTCGGCCGTGCTCGAGGTGCTGGTGCGCCTGGCCATTGACGGCCTCGTCGACTTTGGCCGCGCCATCCTGCTGCGCACCGGCTCCGACTTTGACCGGCCCCCGCCGGGCATGTCCGCCTTTGACAACCTGCGCATCGCCGACCAGAACGGCTTCGGCATTGCCATTGCCAACATTTACGCCGCCGGCGTCGAGATCGTCAAGGGCATCCTGCACGACTGGGACTGCACCTACAAGAAGGGCATCGCCCCCTCCAACTACATTGGCGACATCTTTGGCAGCCTCGGCGGCGAGCCCGACTTTGGGCCCGGCAGCCTGACCGACGGCCGCGGCTACCTGCCCGCCGGCCGCTCCGGCGACCTCGCCAAGCGCGGCCAGGCCGCCACGCCCGCGCCGCCCACCCGCCTCACCCGCCGGGCCAAGCGCGGCATCGTCGTCCGCCTGCCGCGCGACGCGAGACAGAACTAATGTGTAATCTGGTGGACAGACGATGGAACAGTGTATACAATGATAGACGATGGAATAGTGTATACAATGAACAGTATAAACGATTGAACAGTATACGATTGATCAACAATGGAACAGTCTTAAAAACGGATCTGTTCGCACAAAGAACCGGCAACGTATATAGCAGCTCCGACGGCGTGTCCCTGGCCTCAGTCCGGACAGCACCCAGACCAAGCAGCGCAAATGTGCACCTCCGTCGTCACCGTCTTTGACCCGACCTGCAGCCGCAGCCGCCTCCTGCTCTGCGCCTGGTCGCAGTCCACCGGCGACCGCTGCCCCGCCTTCCGGCACCCGATGCCCGACCTCGGCGCCGGCGCCGCGCCCGCCGGCTGCCTCCTCTTTGCGGCGCTGCGTCTCCGTGTCCGGGGACTGCTGCGCGCCGCGTCGTCGTAACGAGTACCATTCGTGTCGTATCTGCCGATTTGACCAGATTTATTAGTCTGACCATTTTACTAGTTTTAGTGACCGATTTCACCAAATTAGTGACCGATTTCACCAAACTAGTGACCAATTTCACCAAACTAGTGACCGATTTCACTAAAAATCAGTGACCATTTCACTAAATTATTAGTGACCGATTCACTAGATTTATTAGACTCTGGCAGACGCCTGCCAGCCTGAACAGAATGCCAACTGAACTGCCAACTACGCGCGAACCCAGACCTGCTGTGACGCCCTAAACTATCTTGCCAAGCCCGCCGCCTCTCTATACTGGCTGTCTCCCTTCTCCCGTTTTTTTCCTCCCGCCCGCCGCTCGCTGCCTGCCTCCAAAACCTCTCACAATAGACCACCCCGATAGACCTAGTCGTCGTCCGTGTACCGCGGGCCGCTCGCTGCCGGCGTTTCCGGCGCATACGCTGCCGGCGTGGGCGCACTGTAATAGCCGCCGCCGCCGCCGCCGCCGATGCCGCCACCGATGCCACCGCCACCGATGCCGCCGCCGCCGCCGCCTGCTCCCGGGGTCGGCGCTCCGGCGGCCGGCGTAGAAGCCGCGTCCGCCCCCCAGCCGCCCTGCCAGCCACCTGCGCCGGGCGTCGGCGCCCCGAGTCCTCCCGCCGCCGGCGTGGGGGCCGCGTAGGCGCCCGGCGTGGGAGCATTGAGCGCTGCCGGCGTCGGCGCCCCGAGCGCAGCGCCGGGCGTGGGTGCATCGTAGCCGTGCGAGCCGCCGCCGCCGCCGCTTGCGCCCATCCCCCCCCCCCGCGAGTAGCCCCAGCTGTCGTTGCCACCGCTGGCACCGGGCGTCGGCGCCGAGACGCCATACGCCGGCGTCTTGGAGCCCGAGCCCCATGCGTCGGCGCCGCTGCTGCTGCTGCCGCCGCCGCCGCCCCATGCCGGCGTCTTGGAGCCGAGGCCGAAGCCGTCGTAGGCCGGCGTCTTGGCGCCCGAGTTCCACGCCGGCGTGCGCGAGCCCGATCCGTATGCCGTGCGGCTCCCGTCGTAGGGGTTGACCGTCCGCGAACCGTCTGCTGCCCAGGCCGGCGTCCGCGCCCCTGCCGCGTCGTTGCGGCTCCATGCTGGGGTGTGCGAGGTCGCTGTTTGTCAGTGAGAATGAAGAGGGAAGGAAGAAAAAGGAAGAATAAAACAGAAAGAAGAAAAAATAAGAGAGAAAAAATAAAAAAGAGAAAGACAACGCACCCCTGGATATCCCCCAGGCTGGCGTGCGCTCGCCGCCGCCGTAGCCGACTTGGGGCGTCCGGCTGCCGCTCTCCCAGGCCGGCGCCGGCATGCCGTTGCGGCCGCCGGATCCCAGACCGCCGGGGCCGCCGCCGCCGCCGGGGCCGCCGGCACCGCCCCGGCCGCCGCGGGTGTTAATGTCAATGGTGCGGCCGGTCACCTTGTCCTTGAAGATCAGGTCGGCCTTGGGCACGGTGATGATCTTGTTCTTGGTGTGCAGCTCGACGCGCGCCAGCGTGTCCGTCGTGTCCTTGACAATGCCCAGCAGGCCCTTGTAGCCGCCGCGCCGGATGGTCACCGTCTGGCCCATGGCGCGGTCGCGGCCAAAGACGCGCTGCGCCGACGCCTGCGTGCCGTCGGCCCCGTTGGGGAGCCGCTTCAGGGCCGGGTTCATCGAGTTGAGGTCCGGGCCGGCCGGCGTGGTCACGCGGCCGCCCTTGGCCGCAATGGTGTTGACGTTGCTGGCCCGCGTCACAAACACGCCCGCGTTCTCCGTCGTCGAGTTGCTGTGCATAAAGAGAAAGGAGCGGTGGATGTGGATGATCTTGCCCTGGCGCTGCTGGCCGCCGTACTCGCGCACCACGTCGTCCAGGCGGATCTCGGAGCCGTTGCGGTCGGCCGCCACGGCCATCTTGCTCTTGGGCAGCTTGTTGGTGATCTGCGACGGCATGACCTGGCGCGTGTCGCCGTTCTGGTCCAGCACCACCAGCGACTCGCGATCAATCTTAACGATGCAGCCCACCGTGGAAATGTCCAGCTGCACCACGTCCAGCAGCGAGTACTGGCCCAGCGAGCCCTGCCCGCCCGTGTCGCTCGCCTCGCGCAGGTCCTTGCTGAAGACGGTGATCTCGGCATTGTTCTGGTCCGTCAGCAGCGTCACCCGGTCCTCGTCGATCTTGACCACCATGCCCACGTCGTCGCGGAAGCGCCCGCCAATCACTTTGACGTGGTCGCCCGCCCGGAACCGCTTGCGCAGGCCCTTGGTCGGCGCCTCAATCGCCTGCCCGCGCAGCTCGCCCTCCGTCACCTGGATCGTCACAATGTCGCCCACAATCGTCGCCGCCTTGCCCACCACGCCGCGCTGCTCGCCCTCGTACACCTCCACCATGTCGCCCGGCACGTACGTCACGTTGGCGTTGCTGTCCTTGAGGCTGGCCGCCAGCGCCTTGAGGTCCAGGTTCTCCGTGCCGTCCTCCGCCCCGAGCGCAAACTTGGTCACCTCCTCCAGCGTCGGGTTGACGTCCTTGACAATCAGCTGCTGCAGCTTAATGTCCTTGGTCAGGAACCCGTTCTCAAAGTAGTCGCCGTTGAACGTCCACGTGTTGGGCTGCGCGTGCGCCAGGATGCTCTTGGGGTTGCGCTTCCGCGCCTCCACCTCGCTGAACAGCCGCTGCGGCGGCCGCGGGCCCGGCACGCCCGGCGCGCGCTTGCGCTTGCCGTCCGCCGTCATCGCGGCCGATGCCGCCGCGCTCAGCGCCTCGTCGCGCATGCCGTAGTCGAGCCGCGGGATGAAGCGCACCCGCGCTTCCAGCCCGTTCTCCGTCACGTCCAGCACCTGCGCCAGGTCGCCCGCGTACTTGACCGGCCGCCGCAGCCGCACCCACGCGCCCGGCTCCAGCGTCGGCGTCTTGGTCACCCGGAACAGGTCCGGCATGTCCTTGATCTCCACCAGGATCAGGTTGCTGCGCGGGTACACACTCAGCATGCCGTCCAGCGCCGTCAGAATGTCCGTCTGCCGCAGCGCCTCCACGTAAATGTAGCCCTTCATGACCGAGTGCGGGCCGCCGCGCTCAAACGCCGCCGTGATGCCCAGCTCCTCCTTGGTGCCCAGGCGTTCCTCCACGCGCTTCATGATGGAGAAGACCACCTCGCGCTCCTTGCCCTCCTTGCAGCGCACCGCCCAGATGCTCGGGTCCTCCACGCTGGGCAGCAGCAGCTCGCGCGGCACCACCGCCGAGTGCCCGCCCTTGGCCGGCCGCCGGTTGCCGTAGCGCTGCCGCAGAATCTCCGCCTGCTTCTCCGCGTCCAGGCTCTGCTCCAGCTCGCGGCGCCGGTCGAGCTCGCGGTGTCGCCGGTCGTCGTTGATGTTGCTGCTCTCCTCAATGTCGTCGGGATGCTCATTGTCGATGAAGTCGCCGATTTCTTCGCCGTCCCGCTCGTCGTCTTCACCCTCGTCTTCGTCGTCCACCTCGGCCTCGATATCGAAAAAGGCCGCGCCGCCCTTGTGCCGCTTGTGCCGGTGTCTCTGTCGCGCAGTCAGCTGTCAAAGCTCTTGAGAACGCGTCGCGTCGCGTCAAACCAACAACCCAACAAGTCTTACCGATTCTTGCACGTCGTCGTCATCCTCGTCCTCTTCGTCCTCTTCGTCTTCTTCCTCGTCCTCATCCTCGTCCTCCACGTCTCTCTTGCTCTCTTTCCGGGCGCGTCCCATGTCGTCATCCTCCTGCTCGGCTTCCTCCTCCTCTTCCTCCCCCTCCTCGTCGCCCGAGGCAGCACGGCGCCGGCGACGGTCTTGGTGGCCGTCATCATCTTCATCGTCGTCTCCGCGGCGTTCTGCTTTTACGTCATCTTCAGCATCGTCTTCGGCATCGCCGGCGTCATCCTCGTCGTCGTCATCATCAACCGTTCTTCTGGATGCTCCTCCGTTTTCGCGCCGCGACTCGCTTTTGCGAGGAGGGCTGGAGCTGCCAGCGCGCTGGTCTTGGCTCGCCGCATCCTCTTCATCGGAGAGGTCGGCCGGAGCCGGGTTGAAATTGTCATCGTCAGACTCGGAGTCGTCCTGAAAATCTCGCGAAGCCATGGCGAAAGTGGTAGTGAAAGACTTGGAGAGGTTTCAAGCTGGGAGAGCATGCAAAAGTAAACACGTTTTAAGAGAGAGCAATGCCTCGGGGGGGGAACGATGAGTGCGAGAACGATGCGTGCGAGAACGGTGAGTGCGAGGAACAATGAAAAAAAGTATAAGAAATCCCGTCACAAAAAAGAAGAAGGAAAAACTCTAGCAGCGATAATGTCGCGCTTCCTTGAGCGTCCTCGGTTGGATGGGCGCTTTTTTGTTGTTCATCTTTTTGCCGGCGACGGGCAAATGACGGATTGAGCTTGGGGCACTTCTCGGGATGGCGTTAACGATAGGCCGAGGATGAGTCAGCATGGCAGTCGCGGAGATCCCCGTGACACTGCTTATACGTCATGATCGATGATACGTGATATGCACATAATTGCAGGCTCTCGCCATTCTTCTGTGCTTGCGTGCATCTAGAGGCAAAAAAAAAAAAAAAACAAAGCAGCCATGGCCATGGCAACCTCTGCGGGGCGCGACCACCTGCCATCGCTGCTTCTGCTGCCGGCGCCGGCCGGACGGCTGACACGGGCAGCGCTTGGCGCCGCGTTCGGGTTGGCGCTGGAGACGGCGCTGGCGCGCTGCCGGAGCGCGTCCAGGGCGACAACGCTGATTGTGGCGGTGGCCGGGCCGTTTCTGAGCGGCGCCGCGCAGGACGAGATGCGGCTCTCGTGGCCGGACGCGCAGGCGCTGGTGGCCGGGGTGTACACGCTGATCACGGGGGTGTGTGGCAAGCTCGGCGTGGCCAGTGACGTCGAGGCCGGGCCGGGGTCGGTGGACGCGCGCGTGGTGCTGCTGGACTACAGCCGGGAGCGCGTGGTGGCGGACTTTCTGCCGATTATCGAGCCGAACAACACGGTGGTGGTGGACCTGCCGTCGTTTGCCGCCGCCTACCACCCGTGGAACTATGTGTTTTACGCGCCGGGCGAGGCCGGACAGCAGCTGAAGAACACGTACCTGCGGTTTGCGCAGACGGTGCGGCCCATGGCCGACGGCCAGGTGGTGGCCGTGGGCGGGGACGCGGCGGCAGCGGCGGCAGCGACGACAAGCGAGCCCTCTCACAGTGGCGGCGGCGGCGGCGGGGCTCGTCTCCTCGGCAGCGCGCCGGCCGCCTCCGAGACCGACACGGGCACGAGCACGCCGTGCACGGGCATCTCGATGCACCTGGCGACGGCGGGCTACCGGGTGGTGTGCATCGGCGGCACGTTTGACCACCTGCACCCCGGGCACAAGCTGCTGCTGACGGCGGGGGCGCTGCTGCTGGAGGTGCCGACGCCGCTGTCGGCGGCGGCGTGCGAGCTCGTCATTGGCGTGACGGGCGACGAGCTGCTGCGCCACAAAAAGTACGCCGAGTTTGTGCAGCCGTGGGAGGAGCGGGCGCGCAACGTGCTGGACTTTCTGGCGTCGGTGCTGGAGCTGTCGCGCGACGGCTGGGAGGAGCGCATGGGCCCCGACGTCGACGCCAGCCACGGCGACCGCGACCTGCGCGCGGCCTTTCGCAACGGCTCGATTGCCGTGCAGTGCGTGTGTATCCACGACCCGTTTGGGCCCACCGTCGAGCGCGAGGACATGGGCTGCCTCGTCGTCTCGGGCGAGACGCGCGCCGGCGGCCGTGCCGTCAACGAGAAGCGCGCCGCGCTCGGCTGGCGGCCGCTCGATGTTTTCGAGGTGAACGTGCTGAGCGCCGACGAGGCGGCCTTGGGGGCGGCGGCAGCGCCGGCGGCAGACCGGGCCGGGGCCGAGGGCAAGGCCGATAGCGCCGGGACGTCTGCGACGGCAGAAAGAGGCCGGGCGTCTGCAACAGCGGCAGTCGTCGAGAACTTTGACGCAAAAATCAGCAGCACGGCCATCCGCAAGCAGCGGGCCGAGGCTGCGGCACAGAAAAAGGCATAGCAAGACGACGCAGTGATGAGACTGAATACAGTGTATCGCCGAGCTTCTGCAGTGTTCATAGCCGTAAGCAAGACCAGACCAACAGTTTTGTCAATGGGCTCCCCACAACTGGACTCTCCGCTATGAGCTGTTTTGGCGCACCAGAATTCAACAACATGGGTCCTGTAGTCTAGCGGTTAGGACATTGGATTCTGACTTGTACAGTCTCCATTCCAATAGCCCCGGTTCGATTCCGGGCAGGACCTTGTTTTTTGCTTGGCATTAATCCAGCTATTTGCTGCTGATGCTTAGATGCTCTTTTCACTGTTCTTTTTGCTTCTCGAGACAGACAACAGTCAAGTTCTATTTTGCTTCTCAAGACAGACAACAGTCAAGCCAGCAGCGCCGTCCGAGTCGCTGACGCGCCGCTGTCGGGCGACTCGGTCGCAGTCCGACCGTGCGCCTGTCATTTGTCGATGCTTGCAGGCTCGGCCTTCTCTCTTTTCTTTACTCTTTTCTTTACACATTGTCTATGAAGATGAGAAAAACGCAATACGCCGTGGCAGGCCGCTCTTGCCTTGTCGTGCTGAGCTCGTAGCTGCCTTGTCGTTGCCGTTAGTGAAAGGGCGCTAAGCTGGGCGCTCTTTAGTGGCCAGCAGCGACAGGATAAATCCTGCCCATCGCAACGACGAAACCCCGCCCATACAAACTTCACCTAAGCGTTGGGCGGCCGCCGCCCTGTTATGCGCGCCCTTTCCCCCCCCCCCCCCCTGTGACCAGCACTCGACGATCCTCACGCCGCTGTCGCGCGCATTGTGAAGAGCCTTGACCGAAAGAGCGCCCCTCCCGGTGCGAGAGCGACCGCAGCTGCGCCCGCCAAACAACGCGGGACTGCTCTTTTTCAGCTTCCGGCTTCCGGCTGCCTTTGGCCCTCGGTGCTCTGATTTTCTTCCTCCTTGTCTTTTTTTTTCTTGCCATTCTTGCCATCATTCTTCTCTTTCGCGATGAGTGCCCCCGTCCCCAACGTGCTCCGGCCCGGAGGCTCGAGGAACGCCCCCCTCGGGCTCGCCGACATCCGGCCCCGGGCCGACTCCAACCTCTCCGACACCTTCCCGGGCGGCTACGACATGGCCAACAGCCAGCCGGGCACCAGCAACTACCTGGCTCCCTGGGCCCTCTACGCCTTTGACTGGTGCAAGTGGCCCTCGTCCGGCAACAGCGCCGGCAAGCTGGCCATTGGCAGCTACCTCGAGGACGGCCACAACTTTGTACGTCCCCCCACCTGAGGTGATGCTGAACTCACACCTCTGAATACCCCCCCCCCCCCCTGAACTCCCCCCCCTCCGCGACCTCGTGCCGAGGTGATGCTAAACGTCTCTTTCTTTGCAGATCCAGATCCTAGACACACACATCCAGCCGACGCCGCCCGACGTCTACGCGCCCGGCACGCCAAAGTACTCGCTCGAGTTCGCAAAGGTGGCCGAGGCCACGCACACCTACCCGGTCACGCGGCTGCTGTGGGAGCCGCCGTCCAAGTCGAAGCAGTCGACCGACCTGCTGGCCACGTCGGGCGACCACCTGCGGCTGTGGTCGCTGCCGGCGGACACGCCCGCCGGCGCCGCCGGCAGCAGCACGCTGGGCCGCGGCCGCGAGGCGCCCACCACCAAGCTGACGCCACTCGCGCTGCTGTCCAACTCCAAGACGCCCGACCACACGGCGCCGCTGACGTCGCTGGACTGGAACACGGTGTCGCCGCACCTCATCATCACGTCCAGCATCGACACCACCTGCACCATCTGGGACATCCCCTCGCTGACCGCCAAGACCCAGCTGATTGCCCACGACAAGGAGGTCTACGACGTGCGCTTCTGCGCCGGCAGCATGGACGTCTTTGTCAGCTGCGGCCAGGACGGCAGCGTGC
Organism: Graphilbum cf. rectangulosporium; assembly: GCA_019925645.1. NCBI lineage: Eukaryota > Fungi > Ascomycota > Sordariomycetes > Ophiostomatales > Ophiostomataceae > Graphilbum > Graphilbum cf. rectangulosporium. The sequence goes on from JADHKI010000029.1 coordinate 75,837, forward strand.
GCATGTTTGACCTGCGCAGCCTCGAGCACAGTACCATTATCTACGAGCCCTCCGGCAAGGAGGAGCGTGGTGCGTCAGCCCGTGCGTTTTCCGTGAGAGAGAGGGGGGGATAGAGAGAGGGAGGGAGAGATTGTGTGTGTTTATGCTGACCCGACAGACCCCCAGGGCGGCCGCATCAGCCCGACGCTGGCCCAGCAGACCATGTCCCACCCGCCGCCGCTGCTGCGCCTGGCCACCTCGCCGCACGACGCCCACCTGCTGGCCACCTTTGCCCAGGACTCCAACGTCATCCGCATCCTCGACGTGCGCCAGCCGGGCCAGGCCCTGCTCGAGCTGCGCGGCCACGCCGGCGCCGTCAACTGCATCGAGTGGTCGCCCACCCGCCGCGGCACCCTGGCCTCGGGCGGCGACGACTGCCAGGTCCTCGTCTGGGACCTGCTCAACAACAACTCGGTCATCCCCAGCAGCGGCCCGGCCGCCCTCAACGGCAGCCAGCAGCAGCCGCCACAGCAGCCGCATCCGCACCACCCGCAGCAGCCGCCGCCCCCGTCACAACAGCCCCTGCAGCCCCAGCAGCCGCCCCAGCCGCCACAGCTCGACAACGCCCGCGCCCCCGTCGCCGCCTGGCAGTGCGACTACGAGGTCGGCAACCTCGGCTGGGTGCCGCGCCTGTCCAGCGCCGACTACGGCGAGTGGCTCGGCGTCAGCGGCGGCCGCGGCATCTGGGGTGTGCGCTTCTAGAAGCAGGCCCTTGCTTGCCTTTCCTCGAGCCTGGGGTCATGCTAGCCTTTTTTGTTTTTTTTCTCTCTCTGCTTTACTCTCGTCACGTCCTCGACTCATGTTTCCCCCTACGTCCTCGGCTCATGCTTCCCCCTTTTTTCCCTCTCTCTCTCTCTTCGGGCACCGGAGGCGCCAACAGGCGGGACTTTTGGCGCGGTTGTCGTGTTTCCCTTGCCCCAAACCCCCTCCTCCCCTGTGTAGGTGTAGTTAAAAGTAGAAGGAAAAGAGCAATAGGATCAATAAATGGCTTGGCCAAAGAGACTGCATCAGCCGGGTATAGGTTCGGGTTACGAGCGGAGAAGCATCACCTATCGCGTAGGTCTAAACAGTCGCGCTTCTGGTCAGATTCGGTTTATCGTGCTCTATCTAACGAGGCCATTCCGGGTCTGCATGCGGCTGGAGGTGTGTGTGTGTGTGTGTGTCCTCAAGCGAGAATTCTCGCGCGCGCGCGCGTCTTTCCGTATTCTCTACACTGAAAGAACGAGACAAGGTGGAACTCAAAGTGTAAAAAAAAAACCAGAGAAACCAAGTGAAGCTGCAAAATGGCCCTGACCAGTACAAAAGCAATCAAGCACGACACGACACCAAGACAGCTAACAAAGAGCAGATCCCCTTTCCCTTTCGCCCCCACGCCCTTACTGGTGGCCAATGCCCAGGTGGTCCACGTCGGCCTTGACGATGCGCAGCGTGTTGGTGTTGCCCATGCCGCCCTTCCAGCCCTGGACGACGACGATGGGGTCGCCCTTGGCGAGGACGTTGAGCGCGAGGGCACGCTCGACGCCCCACTTGATGCGGCGGTCGACGTCCTCCTGCCAGTTGACCTTGTTGAAGTCGGGCTTGGCCTCGGGGAAGAGGAAGGGGTAGACGCCGCGGTACAGGTGGCCGAAGCGCGACGACGACGCGTTGCGCGTCACCATGAAGATGGGGCACACCGGGCGGTACTTTGACAGCAGGCGGGCCGACTCGCCCGAGGTCGACAGCACAATGATGCCGCCGGCGTTGAGGTCCAGCGAGGCACGCACGGCGGCCATGGCGCACGACTCGACAACGCTGACGGGCCGCTTGGCGATGCTGCAGAGCTCCTCAAAGTGGTTGACGTAGGCAATGGTGTTCTCGGCCTTGAGGCAGGCCTCGCTCATCTCGCGCACGGCCTCCTCGGGGTAGCTGCCCTTGGCCGTCTCGCCCGAGAGCATGACGCAGTCGGCGCCGTCCGTGACGGCGTTGCCCACGTCGCTGATCTCGGCGCGCGTGGGGCGCGGGTTCTTGATCATCGACTCGAGCATCTGCGTGGCGCAGATGACGGGCTTGCCGGCAATGTTGCACATGGCAATCAGCTTCTTCTGCGCCGCAAACACCTCGGCGGCCGGGATCTCAATGCCCAGATCGCCGCGCGCCACCATGACGCCGTCGGTCTCGGCCAGGATCTCGGGGAAGTTGTTCAGGCCCTGGCGGTTCTCGATCTTGGCAATGATCTGGATGTGCGCGCCCTCCTTGCCGAGCACCTCGCGGATGTCCTTGATGTCCTGGCCGCGGCGGATAAAGGACGCAAAGACCATGTCGACATTGTTCTTGACGCCGAAACGCAGGTCGTTCTTGTCCTTCTCCGACAGCGCCGGCAGGTCGACGTCGGTGTTGGGCAGGTTGACGCCCTTCTTGGACGAGATGAAGCCGTTGTTGCGCGCCTTGACCTTGATCGTCTTGTCGTCCACAATCTCGAGCACGTCAAAGGCCAGCACACCATCGTCCACAAAGATGACGCGGCCGGGCTTGACCACCTTTGTAATGTTCTTGTAGTCGACGTACCTACAGGATTAGCGAAAAGTCGAAAAATAAAGTCAAAACAATCAAAAAAAGTCAAAACCAAAAAAAAAACAAATAAAAGCAAATCAAAGACAATCAAAGAAAGAGAGAAAGAAAGGAAAGGTCCTACATGTTCTCAGTGTCACACGCGGTGGCATATGCCTCGTCTGTGGTAATGTTCAGGATGGTGCCGGCGCTCAGCGGGAGGTCCGCGTCGCCCTTGGTGTTGCCTGTCCGGATTTCCGGGCCCTTGGTGTCGAGGGCAATGGCAATCTGGCGGCCCGGCTGGGCCTTCTCGGCGGCGCGGGCATTGTCAATGACGGACTGGTGGTACTCGTAGCTGCCGTGGGAAAAGTTCATGCGGACGACATTGAGGCCGGCCGAGCGCAGCTTGTTGATGGCCTCGACCGAGTTGGTCTTGGGGCCAATGGTGCAGATAATCGACGTCCGGCGGTAGTTCTTCTCCGGCTGGAAGGTCGTGTCGAGAGCGGCCAGCCAGTCGATGCGGCCGCCCAGCGACAGGTGGTCGAGCGCAGTAGCAGGCATGGCGAAGAGAGCGAGTGTGTGAGAGAGAGAGATGCTACAGACGGTGCTTTGCAACGGAGGGGAATCTAGGACCTGCGCGTTCTTTTGTGAGTTTTCTGGTGTTGGGGGAGGACGTTGCAGACTTGTGAGGTTTTAAATTTTCTCAGGCTTTATTTTTTTTTGGGGGGAGGGGTCGGGGGCCGATAAAGCCAAACCAAACACCACTAGCGGGTGTCACAGACATCACTTACTTGCGAAATGGGAATGCGACAGCGAAGCGAAAGCCCAGAGTGGTATGCCGGACGCCTCCAGACACGCAGCAACAGCAGCAGACACGCAACAGCAGCAGGCCCGGACACGCAAGAGAATTATGGTTGGGAGGGCGTCAGGGTGAGATGCCCAGAAAATCTGGCCTTTGCCGTGGCGGCGAGGGATATAGCCAGAAAGTGCCTCATAGCGAGCGCCTTCCCTCCCAAAATAGAATAGCACCACCACCACTGCTTTCGCCGCCTGCTCCGTGATAGCTCCTTCCGCCATTTATCCAAGGCCCGCCTGCGCTGTGTTTCCCCATCGGGAAGGGGCTTGGGGGGGTAGCCGCCATTGTCCCCATGGCTCCTGCCGCCAGCCATATCCGTACTACGGAGCAAAAGACTTCAGGGTCTGCGGGGCGGGCAAACGATAGCGCTTTCGCTGGAAAACGCGGCGAAATTATCTGTGAACCCCTCAGTGGCTCCCCAACCAAAAAAACGTGCAGTGGCCTGTTTGGCCGCCGGCCTTCTTTTAGGCGTCCATACTTGGCGCGACCGGTCGTTTCCTTCAGGCTGCAAGATACGGCCCATAGGGGTTCGGCCAACATACCCAGCGTTGCCCACTTGGGCTTCAACGGGGGAGGGAGTAAACCGAGTAAATACCCCCCACCCCCCCCTCCCCCCTTCTCCGGATAAGATCATGGTGGGGTTGGCTCGTATCATCACGTGTGTCTCAGCCACACGAGGCCAGCTCACCAGCCCCGTATCGGACTGCTGGCACTAAACCGGGTCCCCTCCTTCTTCCCGCTCTTTCTTTGGGGGCCCGTTTCTTTGACCGACACATTGAAGAGTCAAAAAGCGAGGCGTTCCCAACCAGCAGCCACCGCCGCAACGAAACGAAGCTAGCAAGAAACCACCGCAAAAACAAAGCAGAAGCCAAAGAAACAAGGACATAACCGCCGGAATCGACAAACCGTTCTCGTCAAGAAAGAAAGCGAGCTTCCATTTTCTCGGATCTTCTCGGCCTTCAAGATGGTATGTTTCTCCCCAAATTTTGCCCCTGATTCTGTTTGAGGCTCCCGCGGTCTCCCTGCGGCCTCTTGTCTTCTTTGTGGAAAGCTTGTCGGACTCTAAATGGAAACCCGCATGGCTGTCTGCCCGGCACGGCTCCTCCTGTTCGCGCTGTAGATCCTCAGCATACTGACGTTTGGAATCTTGGCAAAGTTTGGCCGTCTTACCCACTACGCCTTTGATGCGGTGCTCAGTACGTTTGTCCAGTGTGCCAGAAAGTGTGGAGGAAGGAACAAAACGCGGAGGACCCCGTACTCACCATTGCTGCAGTCTCCGCCTTTCTGGCTGGCATGAAGCGCTCGACCGGCCTAACGTGAGCACCCACTTCCCCCCGGGGGGGCGACTGAGAAAGCCCAGACGTCCGGTCTGGACGGCTGCTGCTGTTTTCGTGCTCCTGTTTCTTGCTCTCTCTCTCTCTCTCTCTCTCGATCTCTGCTAACGCATGCCTCCCTCTTGCGTTTTGCCTGGGGGTTCTTGCTAGGCCCAGTATCAAGTCTGAGAAGATCTCGGGCGACAACAAGGAGATGTCCAAGTGGATCGACAAGTACCTGGGCGTGGGCGAATGGGTCATGGACCAGTCGGTGGCTCTGGCGGGCTCCAGCAGCTGGTTCGAGCGGACTCGATGAGCGGCCCCGAGCGCTTGACGACCTGTACGTGATGGCGATGCTGGCGGGCGGCCACGCCCGGCCTGTGGATTCGGTGTTCCAAGAAAGCGACGAGATGACGGAGTGCCTTGGCGAACTCAATAGGGGCCACCGACGCGGTTAGGAGGGACATTGTGGCACAGGTCGAGGAAGTGGAGCGCTGGGCTCGCTGGGTTCGCCAACGAAGTATGGCTTGCATGATCATGTTTCCTATGCTCCTGTTTTTTCATCCCCTCATGTTCCCCCTCTTTTTGTCTCCCGCACTGTTTTGCATGGCTGTCTTGCTGGCCTTGGCAGCATGTCTTTGCATTCTCTTCTCGCGCGAGGATTTCTTACCGGCTGTGGCCGCGGGGGGTCTGCTTCTTTCTAGCTGTATGTGGCGTGTGATGGGCTTCTCGGGTCTTTTGGATATGCTGCTCGCTCTGACTGTACCGCCTCGCTTCCCCTAAGATTTCCTAGAGACTCGTATGCGGCCGCTTGACCGGGACGGTGAATCAAAAAAGTCAGGAACCCCAAGCAAAGCAAAACGAGAAGGCAGAAACGAAACCAGAAAGAGACCAGAAAAGACCCGAAAAGACCAGAAAAGACCAGAAAAGACCAGAAACGACACCAAGAGACAAAAACAGGGATGCAACAGGCCCTACTCTGTATTATTTTCACGCTCCGTTGTGTGCAGCGCCTTTTGGGCGGCCGGGACAGCTTCAGGGCCTCTCACAAAAGTGGGCCGACGGCAGGAAAACGGTAAATAGCCGGGCCATTGTCTATTGTTTGCCGACGCCAGTCACGTGCGGTACGGGTATCGTATCATTAAGCTCTACTTTGCGTCGCCGTGTGCTCTCTCTCGCCCTCCCCGGCCTCAGCGCTCGTGCTCTGCCAGAAACTCGAGCGGCACTTCGTTCTCGCTGGCATCGTCCTTGTCGTGCAGGCGGTCGTCGTCGGCGTCGTGCGGTGCAAACAGCCCTGCGGGCACGTCGTCGTCGTCGTCGTCGTCGTCGTCGTCGCTTTCCGAGGAGCCGCGCTTGGCCGGATCGGCCCCGCCGCTGCCGGCGCCGCTGCCGCTGCCAGTGTCCACGAGCAGGTCCGCCGGGCCGCCGTCGCTGCCCGGTGCCTTGGCCGTCACCGACCGAGCCAGACGGGGCGTGGCTGCCGTGTCCTCGTAGTCCTCTCCGCGGTCGCCTTTGCGGTCGGCTCCGCGGTCGGCTCCGTGTTCGGCTCCGGTCCCGGGCCCGTCCGCGGTCCGACTCTCCTCCGCGTCCGGCCCGGCCGCATGCAGCGCCTCCTGCAGCATCAGCCGCGCTTCTCGAAAGGCCTCCAGCTCGGCGCCCAGGGCGCAGATCAGCAGGTTCCAGCCGTGGTCTTGGGCGGTGCGCAGGTGCTGCTGCAGGCTGGCCAGGACCGCGTCCATCTTGTGCAGCTGCGCCCGCATGCCCTCTGTTTTGGCGGTGGTGTCTGCTTTTTCGTCCCCCCCGTCGCCCCCCCCGTCCCCCTCGGCCATCTGCCGGCGCAGGCCGGCCTCAAAGTCGGCCACCAGCTGCACGGCCGCCTTCCAGACGGCGCCGCCCTCTTCCAGGGCGGCGCGTTCGGCCGCGATCTCGGCCTGGCGCCGCTCGAGCAGGGCCGTCTCGCTCTGCCACCAGAGCTGAGCCATGCCGGGCGTGCGCCGCTCCGGGCGCATCTGCATGAACTCGACGCCGGCCTCGGCGGCCTCGGCGGCCTCGGCGTCTGTGTTGCTGAGGCTGCCACCGCCGCCGCCGCCGCCGCCGCCGCCGCCCGCTAGCATGTCCGCGTCCAGGGGCTGTACGGGCGGCCGGCGCAGCACGGCGGCCAGCTGGGCGTCGACGTCCTTGAGCGCGCCGCGGTAGCCGCTCAGGCCGGCGGCGCGCCGGTTCTGCACGTCGGCCATGCGTGTTTCCAGCGTGCGCTGGCGGTCGCGCAGCATGGTCAGCTGGCGCTCGAGCTCGGCGATCTGGCGCCCCGTGTCGGCATGGGCGGCCGTCAGGGTCCGGAGCTCGCGGGCCAGCGGCTCGCCCGGTTCGTTGGAGTCGGTTTCTTTTCCCTTTTCGTTCCCATTCTCGTTTGCGTGGTGGTGGTGGTCGTCTTCAAAGGCGCGCAGCTCTTCCAGGATGCCCTCGCGGCGGCCGGTCAGCCGCTGCAGCTGGGCCAGCGCCTGTTGCCGCGCGCGCAGGGCCTCGGCGACCGAGGCGTCCTCCTCGGCCTTGAGCGCCGCCAGCTGGGCGATGCTGCGGGCCAGGCCGGCGCGCGCGCCGCGCAGGCCCAGCTTCTTTTGCCGCGGCTGGCGCACGGGGATGATAAATGTGCTACTGCCGCCGCTGCCGTCGCCGCCGCCGCCACCGCCGCCACCGCCACCCGGCGCGCTGACGGTGCGCTCAGAGGGCAGCAGACGCGACGCTGAGGCGGGATGGGCCGCCGAAGCCGCCGAAGCCGCCGAAGCCGCCGAAGCCGCCATTCCCTCGACTGTGGGCGTGCTGCTGCCGTCGTCCCAGGCGCTGACGCCGCCCTCGCTGCTGCCGGCCGTGGCCGTACCGCCGCCGCCGCCGCCGGATGTGAGCGGCGGCGGCCCGCGGCCAAGGCCGGCCAGCAGCCCGGCCGACTGCACGTCGAGCAGGGCCTGGATCTCCTTTTGCAGGGCGCGCTGCCGCCGCTGCAGCAGAGTCCACGCAGAGCTGCTGCTGCCGCCTCTGGCCCTCGGAGACGGCTCTCCGGCCGCAGCAGCCGCAGCGCCGGCGGCAGCCGAAAACCGCACCGACAGGCCCCCCCCCCCCGCCGTGTGTCTGCTCCGGCCGCCGCGGTCGCGGGTGAGTGATGGCGGGCGGATCGGGGCGGGCGGGAACGGCTGCCAGACGGAGGCACTGCCGCGGTCCTCCTCGTCACGGTACAGCAGCGCAGACGTTGCAATGGGCGGCGGCGGGCCGGCAAAGAGCGGGCGGGCTTTGGCTTTGGAAGCGGTGGTGGTGGTGGAGGAGGCGGAAGAGGGAAAAGGGTCGCGCTGGGGTGAGCGGCGCTGAACATGAGCGGACTGAGAAGACCAAAAGGCCGGCTCGGGGTCGGAGATGAAGAGGGCGTCCGCGGAGCGCGGAGACAGCTCGGCCAGGTCGTATGCGTTGGCTTTGCCGGAGGCGTCCGCATCGAGCGGCGGCGGCGGCGACTCGCGCGAGAAGCGCGAGAAGAAGGAGGACTGGCCGGCCATGGTGCGAACAGAAGTGGTGGTATTCTCGGGAGCGACGGCGGCCGCGGCTACAGCACTGGCGTCGGGTTGGGAAAAGACGGGAGCGCCATGGAGCGTGTCGGAGCAGATGACGTTGTCGCCTGATGGTTTGGGAGAGTAAATGCCCAGTGGGGCCGCCTAGTCACGTGACCGTGTCTCGTCGGCATGCACATCTGTATACAGCTACATAGCCCTACTTCTTGAGGTACTGCACGAACCAGGAGACGGCGGCGTCCTTGGCGCGCTCAAAGGCGTCGCGCTTGACGGGGTCGGCCGGGTCGCCGCGGCAGAGGTCGCCGTGGGTGACGGCGGGAAAGTGGCGGTAGTCGAGGGGCAGGCCGAGACGCGGGACGGTCAGAAAGGTGTGCAGCTTGAGCTCGGCCGTGTAGGCGCGGTCGTGTTCGGGGGCCAGCACCTGCAGCGGCGTGCGGAGCTGGTCAATGTCGGCGGTCGTGAGCATGGACGGGTGCACAAAGATGGCGGCGTCGATGAGGGGGGCGGCATCGGCGGCGGCGGCGGCATCGACGGCATCGACGGCATCGGCGGCATCGGCGGCATCGGCGGCAGCAGTGGCACCGCTGAGGCGGGCGACGCCCCAGCCGCCGTAGCAGAAGCCAATGGCGCCGACCTTGGCAAAGCCGTGCTCGTGGCGCAGGGCGCGGGCGGCGGCCAGGATCTCGGGCTCGCGCACGGCGCGGCTGTTGCGGCCGAGAAAGGCGTACAGCTCCGTCTTGTGCCACTCGGGGTCGTCGAGCTGCGCGGGCGTGACGACGGCGCCGCCGAAAAAGTCGGGCAGGAAGACGGTCACGGCGGCCTCGCGGGCGTAGTGGTCGGCCAGCAGACGCGCGTTGGCAAAAGTCCAGCCGAAAATGTCGTGCACCATCAGCACGGCCGCGTCCGGGTTGTCGCCCGCAATGTAGGCGTCGTTTTGTGCCAGCTTGCCCACGCGGCCCTGCGGCTGGCCCTCCCAGGCAAAGCCCTCGAGGCAGCACGAGCTCAGAGCCATGGTGTGTTGTGTTTGTAAAGTAGTCTTTGAATCAACTTTTTTGAATTAGACTGCCTTTGAATTGGGCTCTTTGAATTATTCAGCTATGGATCTCTCGGGAATATATCTAAGGATTTCCAGCGTGAATACCTCCAATCGTAACTTGCCTACCGGCTTATCTCCGCCACGGCCGAATGCCCTCTTCGCTACAGATCCTTCAGCTCAAAGCGCTTGCGCAGGTGCTCGCCGTACTTGAGGATGAAAAAGGGCGCCGGCAGCAGGGCCAGGGCGATGAAGCCCAGCAGGCTGTTGCCCCAGCCCAGGCCCAGCTGCGAGTACATGCGCAGGCCGGCCAGCGGCAGCACGGCGCCGGCAATGGAGCGGATGACGGTGTTGGCGGCCAGCGCGGACGCGGCGTAGACGGTAAAGGCGTCGACCAGGTAGAGCTGGATGGCCATGAAGATGCTGGTAGGTCAGGTACGGGCCAGGAGGAAAGAAAGAGAAGCCGAGAGAAGTCAAGAGTCTTGATTCAGCACTCACACAAGGTTGGCAAAGCCAATGACGACCATGCCGAGAATGGGCGCGATCCAGTGCTTGTGGTACTCGGCGGTCCAGCCGTAGATGAAGAAGCCGGCCGGCAGCAGCAGGGCGCCGACGGGCAGCGGCTGCAGGCGGTACTCGGGCTTCATGCCCAGGCCGGTGCGGGCGGCCATGGCCCTGATGTGGCGGTCGGACATGGCGCTGAAGTAGGCCATGCCGGCCATGGAGCCGACGCCGAGGCCGAGGTAGACGAGGCCGACCATGTTGGTGGAGAAGTGGTAGGCCTGCTCAAAGACCTCGGTGATGGAGGTGAACATGAGGTAGAGGTAGCCGTACACAATGGCCATGTAGAGCGCCAGCACCAGCACAATGGGCGAGCGGAAGAGCATGCGCAGCGGCCGCACGATGCCGCGGGCAAAGTAGTCGCGCGAGCCCAGGCCGACGTCGAGCCGGCTGCGCAGCAGCGCGTTGCCTGTCTGCCGCCGCAGCCGCGCCGTCTTCCACTGCAGCAGCACCGGCGCAAACGTCTCGCGCATCGTCACCACCAGCACCGCGCTGAGCGTGCCGCCCAGGATCACCAGCAGCCAGAACACCCAGCGCCAGCCCTTGGCCGTCGCCAGGAAGCCGCCCGCCACCGGGCCGATGATGGGGCCCAGCAGCGGCCCGATCGAGAAGCTGGCCATGGCTGCGCCGCGCCGCTCCTGCGCAATCATGTCGGCAATCGAGCCGCCGCCGTTGCTCAGCGGGCACGACCCGAAGATGCCGCTGAGGAAGCGGAACGCAATCAGCGCGTTGAGCGACGGCGCCAGCGCGCAGCCCACCAGGAAGCCCACAAAGCCCACATTGCACACGTGGTACACCACGTTGCGTCCATAGATTTCCGACAGCGGCGCGATCACCAGGGGGCCAAAGGCGAACTGGGGGAGGTCAGGAAAAGTCGGAGGAAAGAGGCGGAGCAGAGAAGGGAGGCGGAGCAGAAAAGAGAGGAAAGAGAGAAGAGAGGAAAGAGCTGAGCACAGAGGAAAGAGCGGAGCAGAGTAGCCGGATACTCACCCCCAGGATGTACACCGACACCACAAAAGACGCCAGCTCCTGGCTGCTGCTGCCAAACTCGGCCATCAGCTGCGGCACGCCGGGCGCAAAGATGGCTACACCGTCAGCACTCGCCCACGCCCGACAAGAGACAGAGCACCACCACCTACAGGACGCCAGCGGCGTGAGAAAGGTCAGGCTGCTGATCAGCGCGCAGTTGGTCACCTTTTTCCACGTCGGCCAGTTGTACGGGTTCTCCGGGTCGTCGGGGCCGTCCCACCAGACAATGTTGGCGTCGTCCTCCTCGGACGCCGCCTCGTCCGTGTCGCCGGAGCCGGCGTCCGCGCCGCCGCCGCCGCCGTCGCCCGCCGCCTTTTCCACGTCGCCCGCCCCCGCCCCGGCCCGCCCGCTCGCCCGGCTGCTCGCCCGGCTGCTCGCGCGCGCCAGCGACAGCCGCCGCTGCTCGGCCATCGACTGCCGCCGCCGCCGCTCGCCGCGCTCGTCCAGCACGTAGCCCGCGCTCGACGGGATGTCCGCGTCGTGGCCCTCGTCAATCGCCTGCTCCACCTCGCGCGCAATCTCCCGCGCCCGCGCCGCCTCCTTCTCCTCTTCGGTCATGTGCTGCGCCGCTGCCGTCATCGTCGTCACCGTGCTCGAGGTGCTCGAACCGGACGCCGTCGCCGCGGCCGCCGCCGCGGCCGCCGCGGCCGCCGTCGTGTCCGCAGCCGCATCGGCAGCCATGGTGCTCGCACGTCTTGTCACTGTTAGCCAACCGCGACTGTACACAAACACAAGACCTCTGGGACGACAGCGCGCCGTCTTACATGACACGCTCACAGGGCTGGCTTGGTCTTGACGTGTCGCGCAGAATGAGCGCGAATCAAAGGGTGTGTAGGCAGGCGGCAGGCGTAAAGCGTGAGCGAGGGTAGAAAAACTCAAACAACAAGAATCACCAATCTGATACGAATGTGACAGAAACAAGAGGGGGGGGGGACCGTGAACGCTGAATGAAAATTATAGCGGGTTGCAAGCGGACAACAGGTGACTCTACAAACACAGACAACGCCGTTCGTGCCGCCCCCTAATCACCCATCTCCCGCCCGAGCTGCCCGTTGCTCCCGGGTGCAAGCGACCGCCCTTCGTCATCCCTGCCCCCCTCCCCCCTCCTGGCAGCCGCTTCTCGCCTGGGACAAGGTTGCACGCTCCCATCGGAGACCCGGCCTCCAGTACTCCGTAAGCTAATGCTCTCTGACGAGGAGGGTCCCAACCAGGCGGCGGCGCTGGCGGACAGAATCAGCAGCCCATTCTGCGAAAAAGACACCCCCAGGCCACCAACGGCCCAAGTCGAATAGGGCAGCGTGGCCCGGCACATCATCGTCCTGTGGAGCTGGTAAACGTTGGGGTAGGTGGTCAGGCCGCGCCCTGTTCCACCAATAGGAGCCCAGCAGCCTTGCACAACTCTTTTGTGCAGGGCAGGCACGCTGCACTGCGCGCCCAGCAGGCGCGCCGGATCGCGCGCTTTCCGTGCTGGAGAAGCCGCTAACCCGCAAACCCCGCCCGAGAGCCGTACTAAACTTTAAAAAATTGTGGGCTCGCATCACGCGGTGCCAGCAGTTGGCAGTCGCTGCGTTTTCTTCGACAGGCGCTGCTCTGATCAAGCGAGCTTGCGCGAGTTTCTTCGCCGTGCCGTCATTTTTTGTCCGTAATTGCCGAGACTTTGTAGTCAGAGCTTTTGAACAGAAAAAAAAAACGAGACTTGCAGTCAGAGCTTTGAACAGGAAAGAATAGACGAGACTTGCAGTCAGAGCTTCAAATCAGGAAAAACGTAGATGGGAATTCTGCTGCATTTCAGCTTACATGGCCCTATGGCAGTGCTTCATTAATCGGGTGCATGCTGAGGCCATGTGGTGTTCTAATCAAGCTCGCTTTGTCGGCTCTAGCGACTAAATGTTTTCTCATCACATCAATCAAGCAGAGGGTCGGCGCCTCCATCGCGGGTTATGCTTAAATCGATAATTCGAATACGCCATACGCACTGTCGAATAAGTCTGCGTGACAGGTGCAATGTGTCAACATTAAAGAGAAGAATGCCAACATGCACCACGCACTTAACGTTTTCCAGTCTATTTTGGTAGCCTCAGTCCAATTACGAAACGTCGTGTGTAACACTAACCAGTAGCGCGGCTATGTTTTCGGCTTCCAGATTTCGAAGACGCAGCCTCAAGTGGAGCTGGGCGAGTTCGCTCCAGGAAATCTATTGTTTACTTACGATAAGGTGTCGGCGGTTCCCTATCCCAAAGTCCAAGATCAGAATTCTATCCGCAATCAGTCTGGCTTTGAGACCGTCACACAGAAGCCGAGGAAACCAAAATCAAAAGACGGAATCTGTTGCACTTGCGTTTTATTTGGCAAACATTGCTTTCTCGAAAAAAAAAAAAATCGTTCTCAGATTCAAGGCCAAACGCAAAGTCGTTCTCGCTGTTCTTTTTCTTTTCATTCTTCGCAGCGTCACTCTTTCTCATTCCCATTGACAGGCACTCGGTGGACCAAAATGCGAGCAAGGCGTCCGGCAATCGATTGAGGCACTTGGCTATCGGATCTGAATCCCCCAAGCTGTCTTGCAAACTGTAAAAACAAAAAGTCGGCCTAAAACGGGCGCAGCCTGGAAAGCGCGCTTGGCCGAAACAAGGGGCTTGGCCAAGACGAGCAAACAGCAATCTCGGGCGTCTTTCCCTAGAACAGTAACCTGTTTTCTGCTGTCCTCAAACGACCCATGGGCCCAGATCGACCTTGCCGATCCCCCATATGCCTGCTCTCTGAAACACAACCAGGGTGTCCGGCTGGCCGGAAGTCGTCTTCCCCGGACGGTCCCCTGGTCTTTTCGCCCCCCCCCACCGGCACTCGGGACGAGGCCACCACCCATGCCAACCAACGGCAGCTCAACGCCGCCCCAGGCGCACTCCTCTTCCAGCTTCAACGTCTTTCGCTTTTAGAGACACCTCAACCAGGCTCTCGGGCTCTCTAGAAACAGCGCTAGCATTCGGTTTCTCCGCGCTTCGTCGCTGCATCTCAATCTTGTTGTAGACCCGGTAGTCAGATTTCTCCTTTCGTCGCAGGCTGACTTGCGCGTTTTGCACTTGTTGCACTTTGAGACTCGGTAGCTGACCCGGATGACACCATTTTTTAAGCTCTTGGCTGTGTTGGGGCCCCTCGCGACGGCCATGCCGCTTCTCATCCGAAGCGTCCTCGGTATGATCGCCGCCCTCAATAACCTGTTTGTTCTGACGACCACCACCCCCTGCTCGTCTCACATTGCGCCACTTTCACCGTCCTACTGGGATGGCTTTGGCGTACTCGTACACCCTTTGTGTATGAACCATGTTCGGCTCAAGTAGTATATAAGAATGCACTTGCCATCTTCTCCAAGTACTCTTCTCCAAGTACTCGAGTGTCAAGCCCATCGCATTCTCTTTTTTTTCTCAATCTTTTTTTTTATTTCCCTTCTTTCACCGTTCTGGGAACGGTATCTTTGTTCGTTTCGTTCTTTTACACCATCTTTTTTCCTGCCGTCTTTACCGTTTTTTGCACCGCTAGTTCGGTCTCTTCGCTTCTCTCTCTTTGCGCAAACCGTTTTCACAACACCTTGCTCGATTGCCCCAGTCATGTCGTTCAGAATCTCCCTTGTGGCTGCTCTCGCTGCTCTGGCCGAGGCTCGCTTCGGCCAGGAGCAGCTCCCCGTGGCCGCGGTGGCCGCCCTCACCAGCCGCGGCAAACCCGGCGATTCCGGCACACTCTCCGGACAGGTTCCGGGTGTTCTTCTAGCCGGTGCCAACGCTTGCGCCAAGGTACTTATTCACTCCCCTTTTCTTCTCTTTTTCCACCCTGCCCCTGACGTCCCGATGTGGGCTGACACAATTGCCGTTTCTCTCAGCTTTCTCTGGCCGACCAAATTGTCAGTACCCTTGGTAGCACGGCCGACGTCATGGCGGCGGCGGCCGGCCTCGTGGCTGCCGAGAAGAACTTCAATCCATTCGCGGCGTCCATCCCATCACTGTGCTCAGATCCCTCGCTGCCGGCCACCGAGGCGCTGCGCGGCATTGTGCCGCTCGTGGACCCGGCCACTGCGGGCTCGGATGTCGAGAATGCCAACTCGGCAAAGTCGGTTCAGACGCCCTTTAGTGCCACCGGCATGAGCGTGGCCGACGTGGCTGCAGCCAACGGCTTCACCAACTTCACCTCGCAGTCGGCTGATGGTGCCACCGTCAGTGCGGCTCCTGCGAGCGCCGCCTCTGGCGCCGCCTCTGGCGCGGCGGCAGCGTCTGGTGTGGCCGCCGCAGTGGGATCTGCCTCTACTGCCTCTGGTGCCTCTGATGCCTCTGGTGCCTCCAACTTCGCCTCTGGCGCTTCCAGCTCTTCCTCTGCTGCCTCGTCTGCCTCTGCATCGTCTTCCTCTGCTGTCTCGTCTGCCTCTGCATCCTCTTCCTCCGCGGCCGCTGCGTCCTCTGGAGCTGCGGTCAACGGGGTGCAGCAGTCAACGATTGCCGGGCTGGACTTTGGCTCGTGTGTGCCCACAATCAAGTTTGAGGCTGGGCTGAACGGGCGCAAGGACACCGAGTTCACCTTCCAGGCCATCGACCCGCTGGTCAACAAGGGCCAGCAAGAGGCGCTGAACCCCAACATCATCACAAACCGCGTGTGCGACCAGCTGACAAACGTTTGCAATGCCAACCAGGCGGCGAAAGATGCCTGCGCTGCAGCCAAGACCCAGATCCAGGCGCTTGGCACCAAGGATGCGTCGACTGCCGATGCGTGGAACACGGCGCTCGGCTTTGCCGGCACCGACACCAACCCCGACAACGCCCCGCAAGCCGGTCTGGTAGGCCACGCTTGAGCATCCCCGAATCTTGCACCTGTGTGCCTGAATAGTACATAGTGGTAGCCTTGGCGTTTCGCGATGGGACGTGAATGTAAAATATGAACTCCGAGATCAATGTCTCAGCATCATTCTATTGCCCCACGGAGATTGCTGTGAGCTCGACTTTGGTGCAATGACTATCAACCTCTCAGATGCTCCAGTCGTCTTGAATCGGCTTCGTCCCGAGCATGGACCAGCTTTTCAATGGCAACACAGATGAAAAGTAGTGTAGCCTCGCTGTACTTGCGTCCGATAATGGAGACACCATACCTGGGAAGGGGGGGGGGGGGTCAGAAGGCGTACATATAAAAAGAAAAGAACTGAGGGCTCTCAAAGACAAACCACATACGGAGCATTCGGCCCTTGGGCGACCAGTCGGCCCGTATCGTTGTACTTGACGGGCGAGTCCGCACCAAGGTAGCCCAACGGGATGGTGATTTGCGGATGGCCTTCACAGGCTGCAAAGTAATTGGCTTCCCAGCAGTGCGTGGGCAGCAGGAGGGCGTCGACTCTGTCGGTGCCGTCTCCGCCGTCGGCGCCATCGAGCGCTCCCTGGATACCGCCGGGGCCGGCAAAGTAGGCGGCAGCTTCTCGTGCAGCCGCAAATTCCGGCGACTCGCGCGTCACAGCGAGGGCCTGCTCCAGCCGCTTGATGTTGCGGCGCACCACCGGTTCTGATGTGTCGGCGGGAGATCCCCCGATTCTCCTGTCGGCCTTTTCCATCCCGTCCTTCGCCGCGGTCTCCTTGTCCTCTCTGTACTCTTCGCCCACCGTCCGCTTTGTAAAGGCACAGAGGGTCTCAAAATCGACGATACCCTGGGGATTTGTCCGAAGGGAAGCAAGGTAAGCCGGCAGCGCATCGTGAAATTCGCCGGCCATGTAGATGGACTTTTCGTCCTGCCCCATTGCTCTGAACGTTTCCAAACCTGCAAAGCCACAGTCGACAATCGTGACAGCATGCTGCTCCCGCAAGGGTGCCACCACACGCTCTTCAAAGGCAGCCAAGATGGCCGCGTTGACCTTGCGCAGCCCGTTGCGCGGGATGCCCAGCCGTAGCTTTCCCTTGGTGGGAAGCGCGGCCAGGGCGTGCTGGCGGTAGTCGGGCACGGCGGCAAAGGGAATCTCGGCTGTTTTGGGATCGTGGACATCGTGTCCGGAAATCACAGACAGCATGGCGGCAGCGTCAGCCACGGTGCGCGCCATGGGGCCTGGAGTGTCTTGTCTCGGCGATATGGGGATGACAGAGTCCCGCGAGACCAGACCGGTGGTGGGCTTGAGGCCGACAATGTTGTTCTTGGCAGACGGGTTGATGATGCTTCCAGAGGTCTGCAAGTCAGCGAGAGAGAGAGAGAGAGAGAGACTGCACTCTGCCTACCTCGGTGCCGACAGCAAGGACACAAAACCCCATGTCGACGGCGACGCCGGAGCCACTGCTGCTGCCGCCGGGGTCCATCTTGTCGTGGTAGGCGGCATAGGTCTGGCCTCCGCGGGGGCTCCAGCCGCTATCGGAG
Source organism: Graphilbum cf. rectangulosporium (assembly GCA_019925645.1). Taxonomy (NCBI): domain Eukaryota; kingdom Fungi; phylum Ascomycota; class Sordariomycetes; order Ophiostomatales; family Ophiostomataceae; genus Graphilbum; species Graphilbum cf. rectangulosporium. The sequence goes on from JADHKI010000029.1 coordinate 93,114, forward strand.
GGCCGCGAGCGGAAGTTGGCCCATTCAGAGCAGTTGGTCGAGCCCAGGATGACACAGCCGGCGGCGCGCAGACGAGTGACGACGATGCTTTCCCGGGCCGGCTTGGCCCCAAGCAAGGCCTGCGAGCCGGCCGTCGCTTCAAGGCCGAGCTCGCTGGTCACGATGTTGTCTTTGACCATGATGGGCACTCCGTGCAAAAGCCTATGGCTGGTCAGTTTGCCTTTTTGGGAGGGGGATCGTTCCGATCGTTCCGAGCCCTCGCCCTACCCGCGCGACCCATGATGCTGGAGCTCGTCGTCTAGCCTCTGTGCGATGTCGAGGGCGTCCGGATTGAGCTGCAGCACCGAGTGCAAGTGGCCGTCGAGGTGCGCGATGCGGTCCAGGTGAGCCTGCACCAGCTGCACGACGGTGAAAGCAGCCCTGTCCAGGCCGGCGGCGATGTCGGCCAGCGTGAGCGTCTGCAAGGGCGGAATGGCCGGCTGTGAAGTCCGAGATGTTTGCTGCATGGTGAGATTCTGTTTCTGTCCCGGGCAACGGTGGTGTTTGTTGACGGGCGGCAGCGGAGATTGGGCGCAGTGGCGGAGGTGGGAGATGCACGGGTGCAGACAGCCGATGCGGCCGCGCGTTGATAGGGAAAAACTCCCGGGCAACGGCGGCACAGCACGCTAGAGATACGCTTTCTGTCGCGATGTGACGCATAACGAGATGCTGAGGCTGGAGAAATTCCGCCGCTGCTTCTCGTTCTCCGACTCCGTACGCGGCTGCCCTGGGGCTGTCAATCGTTCCTGCCTCTCGCAGCTGCAGCGGAAGGAAGGACGGAGTATGATATCCCTTGGAGTTTTGTTAGGAAGGTGCCACTGCACGAGATGTTGTTCTAAAGTAGGAAACGCAGTCTTTTCCTTTTGTTTTCCTCTGCTATGATGGATCGAGATCTTGCGTTCTGTTCTGCATATTCCCTCGAGTATACCTGCGACTGTTTGACCTTGATTATACCTGCGAGTATTGCCCTCGAGTACACCTCGAGTACACCGTTGCCCCAGCAGACGCCCAAGCGTTGTTGTTCCGCCCTCTTGCATCGACGAAATCACCGAGCGTGAAAGAAGTCAAATCAAATCCCGAAATGCCGTGCCAAATCGCCATCAGCTCGGTGTCTCTCGGGCGGTGCAGCGCCGGGCACAAGCTGGAACACCGCCTGGACCTGGCGCGGCAGCACGGCTACCGCGGCATCGAGCTGTTTTTTGAGGAGCTCGAATTCCTGGCCAGCGACCTGCCGGAGCCGCGCTCGGGCGGCTCGGAGAAGTCGACGACAGAGCAGCTGCTGCGGGCGGCGGCCGTGGTGGGCGACATGTGCCGGGAGCGGCAGCTGCAGGTGGTGTGTCTGCAGCCGCTGCGCAACTTTGAGGGCCTCCTGGACCGGCAGGGCTTCGAGGGGCGCCTGGACCAGGTGCGGCTGTGGTGCCGCGTGGCGGCGCTGGTGCACACGGACCTGATCCTGGTGCCGTCCAGCTTCTTGCCGGCCGACCGCGTGACGGGCGACCGCGCCTGCCTGGTCGGCGACCTGCGCGTGGCCGCCCAGGTGGCCGCGGCCGCGGCGCCGCCGGTGCGGCTCTGCTACGAGGCGCTGGCCTGGGGCACGCACGTCGACACGTGGGAGCACAGCTGGGAGCTGGTGCGCGAGGCCCGCTGCCACAACCTGGGCCTCTGCCTGGACACGTTCAACCTGGCCGGGCGCGTGTGGGCGGACCCGGCCGCGGCCGACGCGGGCCGCACCTGCGGCTCCGCGGCCGAGGCCAACGCGGCCCTGGTGGCGTCGCTCGAGCGCCTGGCCACGACGGTGCCGCGCTACAAGATCTTTCTGGTGCAGGTGGCGGACGCCGAGCGCCTGGACCGCGCGCTGGGCCCCGGCCACGAGTTCTACGACGCCGAGCAGCCCGCACGCATGAGCTGGTCGCGCAACTGCCGTCTTTTTTACGGCGAGTCCGGGCGCGGCGGCTACCTGCCCGTCCGCCTCATTGCCTCGTACATTTTCCTGCGCATCGGCTACGCCGGCTGGGTCTCGTTTGAGCTCTTCCACCGCCGCATGTCAGACCGCGACGCCGCCGTGCCCGAGGAGCTGGCGCGCCGCGGCGCAACCGCCTGGGAGAAGCTGGCCAAGGACATGCGCCTGCTTATCGACGACGGCGAGACCGAGTCGGCGTCGTCGCTCCGCTCGGGCCGGGCCAGCCTCAGCCGCGTCCCGTTTTCGTGGAGAGCTTTGCTTGCGTGGGCCCAATCGGTCTTCCGATGAGTGCTTTCCCTCGAGGCCTTGGAGATTGTGTCGCTCAAGAGGGCGGCCGGCCGAGCCTGCAAAGCCTATTATTGATAAGCGGCAGGACGACAACATATTAGCGGCAGACGTTACCCCAGTATGGCCGCGGAATGCCATGCGCAAAAGTCCATCAATCATGGTCTTTTGCAAGACAGAGCACCTGTATCTCATAATGTTCGAGCACACGAATAGCGCTGATGGGTATCTGTTTGTATCCTAGGCCTATAACCCAAGGTGTCCGCTGAAAGTGCAACCTGTAACCTGTCGTTGTGCCTAGTCCAGGCCTGGGAAAGACAGGCGCGGTTGCGAGCGGCCCTTGGCCTTGCCGCCACGGCGCTTCTTCTTCTTGCGCTTGGTCTTGTCTTTGGGCCCGGCCGCGTCGCTGTCGCTGTCGCTGTCATCGCCGCCGCCGCCGCCGCTGTCGCTGTCGCTGTCGCTGTCGTCTCCTGCGGCGCGCTTGTGACTGTCTTTGCTGGCGGCGGCGGCTGCAGCAGCGGCAGCAGCGGCCTCGCCGCCGACGTCGCGGTTCTCCTGCCAGATCTTAATGGTGCGGCCGCCGGCACTGACGAGGCGGCCGTGGCAGTCAAAGTCGACGGCGGTGACGCCCTCGGACTCGTCGTGCACGAGCACCTGGCCGACGCGGCGCGCGCGCAGGTTGACAATGCTGACGGTGCCGTTGCCGGCGCCGACGGCGACGGTGGTGGCGTTGTGGCCGTCGGCGGCCCAGGACGCGGGCACGCGGGCGACGGCGTCCAGGCTGTCGGCGTCGCGGCCGGCGGCCGTGACGTACATGCGGTCCTGCTGGTCGTCCCACGAGCCCTTGTCCCACAGCGTCAGCACGCCGTCGCCGGTGCCGACGGCGACGACCGGGTTCGTGCGCAGGTGCTTGGGCCCCAGGCCCGTGGGGATCACCGTCGCGCACAGCAGCTCGGCCGCCTGGTCCTCGGACCGCACCAGGATGCCCTGCCGCAGGTCCGTCACCGCCAGCGTGCTGGCCCCCGTGCTCACCCACTGCTTGGCAAAGCCCGACGTGCTCTCCGCCGTCGGCGCCAGCGGCGCCAGCGCCGTCACGTAGTCGTCGTGCGGCCGGTGCGCGCGCGCCGGCTTGGCCGCCACCGCGCCGGCCACGCCGGTGTCCGAGCCGCTGCTCCCGCCCGTGCGCAGGTCGTAGATGTAGAGGAAGCCGTCGTCCGTGCCCAGCAGCAGCGTCTGCGGCGACAGCACGTGCATAATCGCCGGCGGGTCCGGCGCCGCCCCGGCCACGGTCGAGGCCGCACGCTGGGGCAGCCGGATCTTGGAGGCCACGCGGCCCGAGTGTGGGTCAAAGTGCTTGACGATGCCGTCCGCACCGGCCGAGTAGACGGCTATTTGTCAGTGTCGTCCTCTCTCTCTCTTTCTCTCTCTCTCTCTCTCTCTCTCTCTCGCTCTCACCTCCTCCGTCGTAGCTGTAGGCAAGGCTGCGGCAGCTGCCCGTGTGCCGCTTGGTGCTCCAGACCGGCCGCACCAGGCCTGGCTCGCGCGTGCCGCTCTTCAGCCGGCCGCCGCCGGCCCGGCCCTGGCTCACGGGCCTTGTGTTGTCGTTTCCATCTCCGTCTCCGTCTCCGTCTCCGTCGTCGTCCGCCGGCAGCCGGTAGCACTCGACGCGGCCGTTGGCCAGGCCCACGGTCAGCAGCGGCTCCGAGGGATGCAGCACCTGCGTAAAGATGTCTGCCGAAAGCGGAAGCTGGCACAGGTTCTCGAGCATGGCTGTGTTTGGTTGGACCTGGCACGGTTGATGCTGTGCTGTGTTTGAAAAGCTGCGAGAAGCTTTTTTGCCCTTTGCGAGACTTTTCAAGTGGAGACGCCGGCCTGCTGCGATTCGCCAATCCGTTTCGGCTGCACCCTGCACCCCAGCTCATTGGCGCCAAAGCTTAGCGCATTCCCCTACGGAGGAGTATCATACTCCGTAATTGTATCTGCATACAAGATACGTACTTACAACACCGCTACGTCACGTATGCCTTGCGGCTTCGCGGCTTCCTGGAATGTAAGGATAAGTCTGCAGAGGGAAAGAACCGGCCACGCGGCTCCTGCCTTGTTGGGTTGGCACAGTCAGCTGAGACATGGGGCCTGTTTTCTTTGGCTTCCGTTCCAGGGCTTTTCGTCCTGCTCCTCACTACTCCCTCTCTTGTTGTTTTCCTCACGACGCGCAAGGCCGTCTGCACACCGACTGGACAGACCGCCATGGCTGACGATAGCACAGACGAGGGTCAGCGCCGAGGACGGCGGCGGCAGCGCGTCAACATGTGGCTCTGCCTCCTGCTCGCGCTTGTTTTTGTGGCCGATATGGTGACGATCTCGGCAAAGGAGGACGCGGACTCGCTGCGCTGCGTCATGTACCTCACGGGGTGAGTTTTTGGGTGGTGGACTGTCTGTCTGTCTGTCTGGGTCAAAGCCCGTTGCTGACACGCCACTGCGCCGCCCAGACAGCACCCCGTGGTGCCGGACGACAAGGCGGAGCTCCGGCACGTCACGCATGTGGCGCTAGCCTTTATGGGCTCGCAGATCTTCAACGAGCCGGAGAGCGCGGCGGCGCGCCGCACGGATGCGGGCGACTGGCCGCTCTTTACCAGCGTGGCGGCGGTGCGCGCGCAGTTTGCACCGCACACGCCGCGGGTCATGGTGGCCGTGGGCGGCTGGGGCGACACGGCGGGATTCTCGGCGGCGGCGCGCTCGGCGGCGACGCGGAAGCGCTTTGCGCGCAACCTGGCGGCCATGGTGGCGGCGACCGGGGCCGACGGCGTCGACGTGGACTGGGAGTGCCCGGGCGGCAACGGCGAGGACTACCGCCAGGTGCCCAACGAGCGCAAGGCCTGGGAGGCGGCGGCGTTCCCGCTGCTGCTGGCCGAGATCCGCGCCGCGCTCGGGCCGCGCGCGCTGCTTTCGGCGGCGGTGCCGGGCCGGGAGGACGACGTGGCCGTTGCCTTTGCGCCGGCGGACGCGCTGCGGCAGGTCATGGCCTCGGTGGACTTTCTCAACGTCATGGCGTACGACCTCATGAACCGCCGCGACAACGTGACGGCACACCACTCGGGGCTCGCCAACAGCGGCGCCGCCCTCGACGCCTACGTGCGCCGCGGCGCCGCGCCGCGGCAGCTCAACCTCGGCCTGGCCTTTTATGCCAAGTACTTTGGCACCGAGCACGACGACTGCCTGCAGCGCCTGCAGCAGCGCGGCTCCGCCCTCGGCTGCCGCACGCTGCTGCTCGAGGACCCCGAGACGGGCGCCGACCTCGGCCGCGCCGGCGCCTTTTCCTGGCACGACGAGGTGCCCGAGGCTGTGGCGGCCTCGTTTGCGCGTGCGCGTGCCCTCGGCGCGTACGAGGAGTCCGGGGGCAGCGACGGCGGCTTCTGCTACTGGGACGACGAGGCCGACCTGTGGTGGACGTGGGAGACGCCCGAGGCCATTGTGGCGCACAAGGTGCCGCAGCTGGTGGCGGCGCGGAAGCTCGGCGGGCTCTTTGCCTGGGGCCTGGGCGAGGACGCGACAGCTTTCCAGCACCTGCGTGCCGTCAACACGGCGCTCGACCAGCACAAGGCGGCGCAGGCGGCGCAGGCGGCGCAGGCGGCGCAGGACCGGCGGGAGCTCTGAACCGGGCCATGCCTGACCCGACCTGAAGCAACAGAGTATGGCTTGAAACGACTAGGGTATCTGGCAGTAATGAAAGCGAGCAAAACTTGGCCTCCCACTTCTGCTTTCCGCATTTCCTTTTTTCTTCTTTTCCGCATCCCATTTTTCTTTTCCGGATCTCTTTTTTCTTTCTCTTTCTTTTTCTCTCTCCCCCCCTCTCTCTACACCACATGCGGCGTCTTGATGGTGTGGCCACGTGACCGCAGCGCCTCGATCGTGTCGATGCCAACGAGGCACAGAAAGAGGGCCCTGGTACGTTAGCCGGACGCAGCAGAGGCGGCGAAGCACGACAGGGAAACGACGTCAGTACGCACCACAAGAAGAAGCCAAAGGCAATGGCGGCCTCGACAGAGCCGCAAAAGGTGTTGTGGCGGCAGTCATAGGGCCCTCCGATGTAGACGGCGAGGGCGATGGAGCCGGCAAACCAGAAGATCATGGTGATCCACTCGAGCGCCAGCGACGCCAGGCGGTGGAAGAGGTGGGCGTAGTAGAGCGGGGCCAGGCCGACGTACAGCAGCACGAGCAGCGAGAAGATGGCGTTGAAGAGCATGAAGCTGACCGAGGACGGCGAGTAGTCGCCGTGGCGGCCGTCGCCGTCGAACACGGACACGGCATAGGCCACGAGGCCCAGCTCGATGATGGCGAAGACGGCGGCGGCAATGTGCACGAAGCCGACGAAGCCGTAGACAGCCATGGCGTGGAAGATGGATGGAGATGAAGAGGACGTCGAGAGACAGATGTCGAGAGAGATGTCGAGAGAGATGTCGAAAAGTTGAAAAGCGAGATGTCAAAAGCGAGATGTCGAGAGAGATGTCAAATGTCAGGACTCGAAATGTGTCGTTTCCCGGATTGGAGTGCGAGTTGATGCCTTTTCACTGGCTCGACAGCTCACGGCACTGCCTCGTCACAGAAGCGAAACGCAAGACGTCCGCTGCCTGGTCCCCCGGCGGCCTGCCAGCATGGCACTCGGCGCATAAGGGCAGCGTTGCCCAGCAGCAGCCAGTCATTCTGACGCAGGGGGGCCATTGTGGCTGTATATACGTATGGACACCCTCTGGGGATTGGGCCGTGATGCCTCGCCGTGGCCGGGCCAAGCAGGGATCTAGATCGACCACGTCATTGGGCAAAAAGCGGTCAATGGCGCAGTCGGGCGATCGAGTTGCTACGGTGACGTCAGCGACGGCGAGGTTGAGCGACGGACGTGGTCAAGAGCGGCAAATGTGTGCTGCGCTCGTCCACTGACAGGCAGAGAACAAGAACGAAAGCAGAGCACGTTGAAACAGGCACCCGTGTCGCTAAGCGCCGAGCTCAGGGTCCAGCTTTGTAGAGTCAGGTGAGCAGCGCAGACGTCTCTGGGCGGACGCTCTGGGCAGACGCTCTGGGCAGACGCTCTGGGCAGACGCTCTGGGCAGACGTCTCTTGTGCGCAGACGGGTCGTTCGTGCGGCAAAAAAAAGAAAGAAAGAAAAAAGAAAGAAAAAAAAAAGAAAGAAAAAAAAGAAAGAAAAAAAGAAAGAAAGATAACAAAATGAACGACCAGCAAAGACCACGAGCACTGCCGATGCTACGTTTCAACGAGTTCTCTTCAGCCTCTTCCTCGTCTTCTCGTCTTCTCGTCTTCGCGTCTTCTCTTCCTCGTCTTCTTCTTCGTCTTCTATTTCCTCCATATTTCCCTTCAGGCCGGACGCGACCGCGTCTGTCTTCTGGGCAGCGGCGGCGACCGCCTGAAGCGCTAGGGACTACTGCCCCACAACCGTCCCGGTGGGCGAGCCTTATCTTTAGCCGGTCCGGGCATCCTGATTGGCCACTGACACACGGCACTGACTGTTGCCGCGTTATTTTCCTTATCATGGCACGGCGCCGCAATCCGCCACTCGGCGGCGACTGGCAATGACAGCACGAGCTGACGTTTACGGGCTTGAGTCCTGGCAAAGGACTCCCATTTGTGTATGAATCTCGTCGGGCCTGAATCTCGTCGGGCCCATAAAGATGTCCGTCCCGGTCAAGATCTCCGTCCCAGTCAAAAAGTCCGTCCCAGTCAAAAACCCGTCCCAGTCAAAAAACCCGTCAGGTGGAAAGAAGAAAAAGCACGACTCGGCCGCATAAACGCCGTGATACTTTTGGCCTCCGTAGCCCGGTGGAGATGCCATTACACGAACAGATCGAGCAACGGCTGGGTCCTATCGTGCGGTGCGAATCGCATCTACTCGGTAGCGGCTCCACCCTGGCGAGTACGAGCGTCTGTGACATTACAGGGCCTGCTTCAGCGCTCTTGCCAGGCCGTCTGCGGTCGGTAACCCCGTCTTAGCAGTGCCGCGATCGCCAAAACGCGCACCCTAACCAAGGGCTAGCCCAGAGCTAGCCGGCCTAGCGGCTCCACCCCTTCCCGGAGGCGTGGAGGCGCAAATTTCAAAAAAAGGTCACTCGAGGCTGGAGGCAACGTTCTCGCCCGCCTTTGATTATGTCGCATGCGACTTTACACGTACGGGGCCCGGCTAGGACTCGTCGAGTGGCTTTACGCTAGGCTGCCCCCCCCGCCGCCTGTCGTCCCGGCGTTGTCGCCGCCAATGGTATTAAAAGCGACTGGCCTCCTCGAGGGGGCTTTGTAGTTGATTCTGACGACACCAATCTCGCTTCGTCCTGCTGCCACGGCCCAAACTCTGTCCACCATCCCATCACTGACATTGTCCTCTCCGCCATGGACGAGGATCAGGGCCCGTCGCAGATCGTGCCGGCGGCGGCGGCGACGCGCGAGGCCCGGCTGGGCCGCCTCGGCCGCGGGCTGCGGCGCACCTTTCTGACGCGGCAGGGCCTGCTGGGCGACTACGACTACGTCTTCCTCTTCAAGCCGAACCTGCCCTTTATGCGCAAGGCCTCGCAGTCGTCGCCCTTTTTCGGGCTCAACGACCGCATGCCCGTCGTGCTGGCGCTGCTGCTCGGCTTCCAGCACGCGCTGGCCATGCTGGCCGGCGTCATCACGCCGCCCATAATCATGGCCAGCGCCCTCAACCTGGTGCCCGCCCAGCAGCAGTACCTGGTCTCGACCGCGCTCATCGTCTCGGGGCTGCTGTCCCTGATCCAGATCACCCGCTTCCACATCTACAAGACGCCCTACTTTCTCGGCACCGGCCTCATCTCCGTCGTCGGCATCTCCTTTTCCATCATTGGCGTCGCCGACGGCGCCTTTGCCCAGATGTACGCCCAGGGCTTCTGTCCCACTGCCGCCGACGGCACCAAGCTGCCGTGTCCTGGTGAGTTTTGTTTTTCTTTTTTTTTCTATTTTTTTTCTTCTCCTTTCTTCTTCTTCTCCTCTCTCCTTTCTTCTTCTTTTCCTCTCTCCTTCTTCTTCTCCTCTCTCCTTTCTTCTCTCTTCTCCCTCTTCTCCTCTGACTCTGACAACCAGATGGATACGGCGCCATCCTCGGCACGGCTGCCGTCTGCGCCCTGCTCGAGATCCTCATCTCCTTCATCCCGCCCAAGACCATGCTGCGCATCTTTCCCCCCATTGTCACCGGCCCCACCGTCATGCTCATCGGCATCTCGCTCATCCAGTCCGCCTTTGAGGACTGGGCCGGCGGCTCTGGCGGCTGCTCCGCTGCCAGCCCGACCGCCTATTACGCCCTGTGTCCCAACATTGACGCGCCCCACGCCGCGCCCTGGGGAGACGGCCGCTTCCTGGGTGAGTCTCTCTCTCTGTCTTTCCCCCCTTCTCTCTTTCTATCCCCCCTCTCCCCCCCCCTCTTCTATCCCCCTCTCTTCCCTCCCCCCCCCCCCCCCCATGTGCATATGCTAACCCCCAGGCCTCGGCTTCTCCGTCTTCATCACCATCATCCTGTGCGAGCGCTTCGGCTCGCCCATCATGAAGTCGACGGCCGTCGTGGTGGGCCTGCTGGTTGGCTGCATCATCGCGGCAGCCTGCGGCTACTTTGACCGCAGCAGCATCGACGCGGCGCCCGTGGCCTCTTTTATCTGGGTGCACACGTTCAAGCTGCAGGTGTACGGGCCGCTGGTGCTGCCGATGCTGGCCGTCTTCATCATCTGCGCCTGCGAGGCCATTGGCGACGTCACGGCGTCGTGCGACGTCAGCCGCCTCGAAGTGGCCGGCCCCGTCTACGAGAGCCGCATCCAGGGCGGCGTCCTGGCCGACGGCTGCAACGGCATCCTGGCCGCCCTCATGACCATTACGCCCATGACCACCTTTGCCCAGAACAACGGCGTGATCGCGCTGACCCGCTGCGCCAACCGCACCGCCGGCTACTGCTGCTGCGCCTTCCTCATCATCATGGGCGTCTTTTCCAAGTTTGCCGCCGCCCTCGTCGCCATCCCCTCCCCCGTCATCGGCGGCATGACCACCTTTCTCTTCTGCTCCGTCGCCGTCTCCGGCCTCGCCATCATCCACCGCGGCGTGCCCTTCCACCGCCGCAACCGCTTCATCCTCACCGCCGGCCTCGCCCTCGGCTACGGCGCCACCCTCGTGCCCTCCTACTTCTCCCACATCTTCACCTACGCCGGCTCCAACAAGTCTCTGCAGGGCTTCCTCAACGCCATCGTCCTCGTCATGGAGACCGGCTTCGCCGTCACCGCTGTCGTCTGCATGCTGCTTAACCTGACCCTGCCCGAGGAGATGGACGACGACGTCATCGCCGACTCCGACGCCTTGCCCGACGCCCTCGAGCCCGCCGCCGCTGCCGCCGTTGCCCCGCCCCGCGCCAAGGACGGAGACACCGCCGACAGCAAGGACTTCAAGTCCGCCTGAGTGTTGTATGGGTCTTGGACTTTGGCTCTCGCCGGAGGGAGTGTGTGTGTATTCTCACCCATATTCTCAATACAAGCATGTATCCACTTCATTTCTCAATACAAGCATGTGCATGAAATAGTCATTCACAATACGTCCATGGACAAAGCTCGTAGGCGAGGTCACTAGAATGAAAAGCCACCACAAGACGAGATAGTTTGTCAAAAACGGCAGCCTTACGGACTATTTCGAAGAGGTCGGCCGACAAGCATCATGAATATTGAGGCCTCAACGACTGGCCTAGGTCACACTGAGTACCACTTGTGAAGCCCAGGTTCAAGAGGTACGCACGCGGTCGAAGGCGTTTGCAAGCCAGGCTCAGTGTCATTGCAAATAGGCACTGGATAGTGACCTCGGAAGTTTCGCCCAACCGGATGCTCAGCCAAACTGAAACAGGACGGCTATCGCACAAGTTGGTCAGATCCGGGGTTTCAACAGACAAGGCATGGCTTGGTTTCGACAGTTCGCTCACGGTTGTGGTGGGAATGATTAAAGGCCATAATCCGGTTAACTGACAATGGTATTTTATACAAGGTGTTTCCGTCAAAGACAACATTTGAGTAAATGGATGTTCCAGTGTTTAGATCCCAGATGCGGTAGATGTTGGATGAATTGAAGCTCACTAAGAAACCTATCCAGGACCGTGGTTCGAGACGGTGGAGTTTTATTTCAAGGCGCAGAGTGTGCTTTGTGAGAGCGTATGCTTTGCAACCGTAGACTCAGAGGGCCGTGATGTCCGGCTGAGAAAGAAAACAACAACAACGAACCGCTTCAATCTAAACGGCTTGTCCTGGGTCAAGCGTATCGAAGTCGAGATTCTCAACCAGCTGCCCATCCACAACAAAGATTGGCTGTCCTGTCGGAGGGATCGTCACGCACAATGTTTGAAGAGGAGGAAGAGAGAAATCGTGGACGTGTCTGGTTTGCGTTTGTTGCTTCCTCCTTTTATTGGTCTACGCGTCTCTCCCGCTGTGTGCAGTTCTGGATGTGGAAGGTGCAACCGGCTCACGCGTTCCTTCCTCGCCATCAGATGAATGCCGGCCCGACGGCCCCAGGCCTGCAGAGGTTTTCGCGTCGCTTCCTTTTCTTTTTTAGTTCGTTCTTCTGGCATGCCTCTACCTCGCTTAAGATCAACCCCCACACGCATACACCCTCTCCCATTTCACCTCGCCCCCTCACCCACTCGCCACGGACTCCAACGGCGACGGCGACGATGCTGCGGGCGACATCAAGGTCGCCGCGAGCGGTATGCATGCTATTCAATCCTTTTCAATGGCTCTTACTGTCCATACTGATCGGGATGGCATATGGCAGTTCTGGTGGCCTTTCTAGACCACCCGACGTCCGCGTCCCTCCCCCGGGTCGTCATTTGCGTCGCGCACCTGACCCCTTACTTCCGGCGGTGAGGTGTCTGTAAGTAACTTTCTTACCGTATATCCCTTACGCTCTTCTATCTGTATGCTTACACGCTACTAGTGAGAATATGCCCCGGTGGGAAGACAATCGGTCGATGGCGAGGGAAGGAAGAGAATTTTGATAAGCGAACGAAAAAACGGGAGAAAGAAAAAGAAAGACGACGACGGCCACCTGCGTCGTACCGCCTTCATGCAGCATTTTCCGAGATGCACATCAAGGGTCGTCCGCGTATGACGCAGATGGCCGTCGCCATCTTTCTTTTTTTTAATCCGTTTCTTCGTCGCGTTCTTCCTGCCCTCTTTCTCTTCGTGTGCGCCGGGAAAGCCTTTGTTTTTGTCATGCACCGAGAGAGGGACGGGAGAGGGAGGCTGAAGACAAGAGCACCGCAGCACCATGACCGCCCCGTCTGCCAATTCCGGCCACCGTGCGCTCGAGGAGTTCTCCCCCGGCGATTATCAGTGCCGATCTGTCCACCAAAAAAGCCAGGCCGACAACACTCCGTGCACTTTGGTGAGTCCGGGACTAGGGAGACCTCACCTGGACTGAACGCGGGATGAGGCGGAGAGTGCCGCGGAATACTGATCAAGGGGTCCCGCAATGTCATTTTAAATTTTCTGTTCTTTAACTAGCCACAGGCGCACGCTACGCGCGCGCCATATACAAGTTGGTCTAACCCAGCGATTATTGTAGCAGAATCTATCGACTTTTCTTCCCATCTTTCCTACTGCCTGCCTACCTGACGTGAGAATTGTGTGTCCATTCGCTTAATCAAGCGAGAAGAAGGCTGGACCTTGTGAAATAATGCCCCTTTTCAAATCCCTTGTCCCTTGTTCTTGAGACGCTGTTTTCTTACATTTAACACCGACTGAATTCAACTACGACAATACGTTTTTTTTCTCGACTGAGCAGACGATTGCGGTTCCAACGCGCCTACTCTTGTTGTCCTGAGACATGCAGCCGTTGAGCTACTGAAAGAAGCTCTGTTTAAAGTGGTCTCCAGGAGACTGCACAAGGACCCCCCCCCCCCCCCCTACTTACCTTCTTACACCGTTACCCCGCTTTCAATGGTTAGTCTGCCAAAGATCTCCGAATGGTAGGGAAATGCTGATAGTGTAGATCCCGGAGGAGCTTTTGAGAGTGGTTCAAGTCCTGATGGGCCAGATTGCTGTCTTCGTCTCGGAGTTGGACGAGCGAGTGGACGCACGCCTTGTGCTTGTCAAAATGGCACCCGGCCTGTCGCCGGGCGGAGCTCGAGTTTGACGCCGCGTTGAAGAAGAATAGCCGGCTGCAGAATGCCGGAGAGACACTGCAAGGTCAATTTACAGCTGCAGACTTGACCAACCTGCGGGTGAGTACGCTGCTTGCGGCGCAACGCATGACGGGTGTGACGACCTGGTCGGATGCGTTGCGCGCCGCTGTTGCCGACCTGGTGGCGGCCGGAGCTCGTCCGTTAGGATGAGGACGATTGAACCAGCAGCCAGAGGTTGCCGGGCCCAAGCCAGCAGCCGGCCCGCCACACGGTTCCTGGTTCTGCGTCGACGCCCCTCGCCGCTGCCACCAGAGTCGGCATTCCGCGTTCGGGCATTATTGTCGTCCTGCCTCGTTAGATGGGTCCAACTAGCCGTGCCCGCCCTATAAGGCGACCTTGTCGCCGTAAGATAAGCTTAAGCTAAAGAAGTGGAGATAAGTCGGTGGGTGCGTATTGTGAAGACCAAAAGATGGTCACGTGTTGTAAAAGCTTAGCGCCCTATCAGGTTGGATGTGATTGGCTGGGTAGTCATAGCCGATCCAGGCTGTTATGCGCACGTATCTTACAACGGCTACTACGGCACAAGCAAAAAAAAAACACGACAAAGCTCTAAGCAAGTAAAAGCAGTAGACATTAAGAACAGTAATGGCACGCTACCTGTATGAGACCGCAATAGGATGATCGATGAATGGACTGTGATCCAGTTGGCAAAAAAGTAGAAAAAAACAATGGATACATCCGGATTCGAACCGGAGACCTTTCCCATGCGAAGGGAAAATCATACCCCTAGACCATGCACCCCGCTTTTATTTTAGTTTCTTTAAATTTAGTATATAGATGCTCGGCAGCCAAGGCTATGATTGTATAAACGGACCAAGGACGCCCTGGTACGAGACCTTCCGCGACGCATTCGTCCTGTGATCGGACCACGCCTGCACGGCCGTGCCGCTATTCGCCCTCTTGCTGATGCCTATCGCTGTCCTGCACCAGCACGCGGTCATCGGCCTGCAGCGAGACCTCCGCGCAGGCAGCCAGGGAGAGGCTTTGTAATGGATTCAGATGACACAGCCCAGAGCACACCAAACCGCACCTGCCAAAAGAAGCGGCATCTGACGTAGCACAAGACTTGCCCGTCATATGTAAAGAAAAAAATCTCTTCACGCTAAAACAGCTGCCTCTCTTCTCTCCTCTGTACATCTGTCTCGCGGTTTTGCAGTTTTGCGTCGCCAGCTTCGTTCATCAGGCACCGCCGTCATCTCTTGTACCGTCGTTCATCTCCCTGCAGCTTCATCCCACATCATACACCGTTTCGTTCCGCAACCGCAGCGACACGCCCACACCATCATCCGCCAGCACGACCGCAGCACCCGCAGCACCCGCCAGCATGCCTGCGTCGACCGACTTGGTCCGTCCCGCCGTGGACGCCTTCTTGGCCGCCCATCCAGCACCTGCACCGCCATTTGTGCGCGGCCTGCTGCACTACCTGGACACGCCCACGCCGCCCGTCCACGCCGCCCCGTGCATCTCGGCTGTAGACGAGGCGGAGATCAGGACCGCCCTCATCCACCAGCTGCGCCAGAAGCTCCGTGACGCGTACCTGCCCGCCCAGGACTTTTCTGCCGTGCAAGTGTCCATCCTGTTGCTGATGCCCCTCAGCACCCTGCGCCAACGCGTTGAGGAGGCCTCTGCGGATGACTTACGGATTTCGGCTTTTGTGCTCCTGTATACGAGAGCCACCTTACGCTACTGTATGCTGACTGCTGCTGACTGCTGCCATTTATCCTTTCTTTCCTTTTCCTTTTCCCTAATTCGTGCAGTTTTCCAGGGCGCCCATCCCCAGGCAAGACACTGGAAGCGCAAGACACCACACGGGCAGGGCACAGAGGCCATTGAGGGCGGCCCATCGGAACCAGAAAACGCTAGAATCAGCCGGTCTGACGCAGAGAGGCGCAAGGTACGAAAACGTCTCGTACGGGTTGGTCGTGTGTTGTACAGAGTGCGGAGCATGGTGCTGACCGCAGCAGTGCCGGGACCGCGACGGAAACGTGTGCGTCTTGACTGGCGCCGCGCAACCGGATGTCTGCCACATCGTGCCATTTGCATTGAATTCGTGCCGGGCCAACCTGGTGACCACGCAGGTCCATTTTTCTGGCTTTCTCCGTTTTTTCTTTCCCACCTCCGACGCGCAGCAGATCGTGCCGATGGTGGCGAGCGGCCTAGGCTGCTCGGACCGCTCGTGGAACATGCTGTGCATCAGCCCCGAGATGCACCGGTATTGGGCACACCCCCACTGGGCGCTCCAGTGCGTCGGCATCACGCCCGTCGCCGTCTCCGCCACCGCCGCCGAAGGTCCTCAGCAGCAGCAGCAGCGGCTGACGATGCGCTTCCACTGGATGCGCTTCAAACCCGACGACCCTGACCGGATAGTTGACATCGACACGGACGACGCCGCCGCCCGTACGCTGCTGGCGGGGCTGGCGGACGCGGTGGCGCCCGGCGCGGACAACGACGAGAGCACCGGCCCGGGCACGATCGGCGCGGTAGCCGCAAACCACCGTAGGAGCAACCACCCGCTAGTGTCTGGAGAAGAGTTCGCAGTCGTGCTCGACACGCTCGATGACGCGCTCCGCATGAAACGAATGCTCGATGTACAGTGGGCGCTCGTGACCATTGCCGCCATGAGCGGTGCCGCCGGTCCTGTGGACGACGACGACGACGACGACATGTCCGAGCTCGGATTTGAGCACGGCGCGTTCGCGGCGCAGGCCGGCCTGGCCAGCCCAGCCAGTTCTCTCCGGGAACGATCGCCCGACGCGTACGACGATCTTTTGTCTCCCGGCCCGTTCGACGACGACGATGCATCCAGCAGCTAGAGACAGCTTGGACCATCTCCTAGCGAGACGCCGGCCACCCCCACCCCCGCACAGCCCCACACGGCCTCTCCGGTGCCTGCGCAACCGGCGTCGCCCGGACGCGCGCCGTCTCCTGCCCCCGAGCAACCACCCCCGACAGCGCCTCGTGCGCCGACGCCGCCGTCCCGGTCGAGAGACAATCTCGGTGCCAGCCCTGACAATCGCCCCGACGACCGGACGTGGTTTTACAAGCTACGCAAGCGCCCGACGCAGAAGCGGACTGTGGATCTGGCGGTCCTGCAGCAGATGGACAACGCAGCCGACGCCGGCGCGACCGAGGGCGAAACCTTGCTCTTTGCCAAAGGGACGCTCCCCCGCGTGAGGGACAAGGTTGGCCGAACGTTCCGCAAGGCGCTCGCGAAGATGAAAATTAGAACGCGTGGAGCTGCCCAGGCATCGGCGTAGATAGCTTTGTTCTTCTTTTTTTATTCTTTTGTTTTTGTTTTGTTCTAGCACATCTTCTTCTTATTCTTGACGCGGCTAGCCCGTCCAGTCATCATGCTAGCCTAGACCACATACCGATACAAGGGCGACTTGTCTCCTATCTCGCCGAGATCCTCTGTTTTGTTAGCACGTGATATTTATTTTCTTCTTCACATAAAGTAGTGATGAAAAGGAAGAAAAAAGTACTCGTTAAATATTTTTATATGGCGACCGCCTCCTTCTCTCTAAATAGTAGCGCCAGCCAAGGCGGAGGGCGGAGCTGAGCGCGGAAATGTTGGTGTTGGCGGCTTTCCACCAGATTTAAAGTGATAGAAATCTGCTTTAGAAATTTCAAATGTTGTTGCGGATTCAAAGGTTTAGTGAAGCCGTCTGCTTGTTGATCCTTTGATTTGACGAGAACTGCTAATATCTTGCGGTCCTTCTTTTGTTGTCTCAGCCAGTGATTGTTGATATCCATGTGCTTCAGTTTGGTGGTGACGGAATGCAGCTCGTTGTTGATGATTCCGGTTGTCTGTTTGTGGTCGCAAAAAATCTCAATTGTGTCCGGCACATGGGGAACGCTGAGCTCGCGTAGTAGTCTCGCTGTGGCAATAGCTTCTCTGGCAGCTTGCGCAAACGCCAGTAGTTCTGCTTCAGTAGTAGAAGTAGTGACCGTGGCTTGTTTGTTAGCTCTCCAGATGACTGGAGCATCGTAAAGCCTAATTAGTAGGCCTTGCGAACTTTTCCTGTCGTCTAATTCGTCTGCGAAACTGGCATCGGTGAAAATTTGGAGATCGTGGAGATGGTACGTATTGAAAAGGCGGCCGTTAATGCTCGACAAACCACCTGACGAGTTTAAGCCCTCCTCAGGGCCGCATCCAGCGAACAGTCTACCCAGCCGATTCCTGGTAGCAGCAGCGTTTAGGCTCTGCGACCCGGATTTAGACAGGGGAACCCCTTTGCCTCTTGGTCCCGGATCGTCCCCGCGCTGCGCTCTTCGCATCTGGCTCTCTCGGCCTGGCGCCTGTGCTATCGGGCGCCCGACACGAGGCTGCGAAAAGGGCGGTAAAATTGTGCTGCCACAGTTAGCTTCGGACCATCCGTCGAGAGAGAATGGCCATATCATGATTAAACGCACATCAGTAATGGGCCCTTTGCGATTGGAGCGCAGAGAGGGAAGAGATATTTCAGCTACTGCTGATGGTGTACAAAGCTCTGTACCGGTAATGTTTGTTGGCATAGATCCCTCATCGCGACAAAAAAAAAGGGAGAAGGCGAGGAAACGGAACATTTTCCCTGTCTGAGGCGAGGGCCAACTGGTAGTGCTTGTTCCGGCCAGGAGACGAGGCCTCGACTTGAGGCCGTCGTAGTACTCTTTCCTTTCCAAGCTGTCTGGCCCAGACAGCGGCAGGAAAACTCAGCCTGGCGATGGATGTATGGTCGACGCAAGGCTCCAGGGGCCCACCACTTAAAATACCGACCACCTAAATATACAGATACACTAGAATGAAAGAATATTCAAATTAGCGATTTTTCACGATTCGGAAAACGATGAAGCGTTTTAGTACCTCTGTAGATTTGGGTGGTCGGTACATTTAGGTGGTAGGCACCTTCTTGCTTGAAAAAGTTGTAAAAATCGCGGTTGTTATGGCTGAGAAATGAGTGGGCGGACCTTTTTTATCCCTCCTCGCAGAGTCCTCCTTCGCTCCTTCCGTGCCTGCGCCTCCTTCCCCATCGAGATGCGTTATTATAAAACACACCAAAGGGGCCAAACACAACATTGGTGGCATGATTAACTCCGGGAGCTGCGCCGACATAGGGCCCCGACGGGGGCGGATGCCGGAACATGGGCAGCGATCCAAAGGTGCGGTGCGCGACGTCATTTTGGATTTACTTCTTTTTGGGCTTGTTGGTGAGAGTTTTATTGCGTCAACATTGTTGTGTTTATTAGCTCCCGGTGGTGTTTCACAGGATGACACAACAGGGAAAGAGCGAAGAAGTTCAAAGGTTCGCCCACATTTTAGAAAATTTCTCATTGTCACAATTCCTGTTCTTTATTTCTCTTTTTCTTTTTATCGTCTGCTCGTTCGTCGTCTCTTACTTTTTACCCAGCCATCTCGTCCCGGTTGTGTGTCCTATCCGCCCTCTTTTCATCTCCAGTTCTCTCCCTACTCGCTGCACGGTTCCGGTCGTGTTCTCATCCTTTGGCTCCTCGGAGCTACTTTTCCCCTCAACATGGCTGAAACGCGGCCACAGTGGTTTATGGACGAACACACAAGTTTTTAGGAAAAGCCTTGTGTCGACTATACATCCGCCGGGATGAGCGCCCTGCCGCTGTCTGGGCCAGACAGCCTGGAGAGATCCGAGTACTACGACGGCTTAAAGTCGAAGCCTCGTCTCGTGGCAAGAACGAGCACCACCATCTGGCCCCCCCCTCGCCCCGCAAGTGCGCCCCATGGCGCACATTATCCCTTTACTCCTTCGTGGACCAAAGGTGCGTTGGTCAAGCGACTGTGTCCCATTGGCAGCGGCAGCGACGGCTGTTGGGGCGCCGAGGATCTCAAGACGACAGAAGGGCAACATCCGATCCTCGGTGCCTGGTCACCCGCGCTGCGCGATGCGCTCGTGTCCGCAATGGCTGAATCGCCGCTTCGAAATGTCTGGACGGCCTTCTACCCGATTCGCGTGACGGCCCAATGGTACCGGGCCGCTCCGGGCCACGACAGCACCATCTCGGCGGTTGTGCTTCTCGTCTGCGTCGCGCCCGATAGTAACACGACCTGGGAAATGGACTTGTCGGCGGCGCAGTCGTGTCGCAGCGTTCTGCAGGCGCATGGCGTGATCGGGATGGAAGTCGAGGTTTGCGAAGCCGTCGTTTTACCACTGGTAAACGAAGAACCCGATGCGGCGGCGCCAACGACAGGGGTATCGACAACGGCACCGACGATGGCCACGTCCACCATGAGCCTCGACGGCATGGAGGACCTTTCTTACGGAACGACGGGTATGTCCACGCTGGTCCTTAACGACCTGGCCCGCTTTCTTTCGCGCCCTGGCCAGCTGCTCGAGCGAATGGAAGCCGCTCCTGGTGGGAGCTTGACCACTGCAGGGACCGGCACGTTGGGTTTTTATATCGCTCTTGCCGGCCAAGCCGAGCAGCAGGACCCCCCCGGAAAGACAGCGCCAATTTTTGCCATCACATCCAGACATGTGGCTGTTGGGCGGCTGGTGCCGCACGATAAAGCCTGGATTCACGCGGGCGTTGCCAGGTGCGAGACGCCACCCATCCATGTTCGTTGGGGCACACAGAGAGACGTCCAGCTAGCAGCAGACGATATACGCCAAGTCGACGAAAAAGCTCGTTCTCGCGCCTTTTACGTCATAAAACGTTTTGAGAATGAGGAAGCCAAGCAGAACGAGGCCGCTTGCGATCTGAAGCTGGCCGACGAGTACGTGCCTCGGGTCCTTGGCGCTATGCTCGACATTGCGGCCTTGTCCGACAGCACACGTCGCTCCATTGGCCACGTTGCGTACGCAGCACCACATCGCCGCTCGGCGCGAGGGGGGTGGAGCGACTGGGCGCTCGTGGAGCTGAACGAAGCGACAGCCGAAACGGTCCGCGGCCGCCTCGTCCCAAACGGCGTGTACGTCGACAAAGAATTAGTATTTCGGTTTTACGATACCGCGTTACACCATGGGCTCATCCAGCATAATGTACCGTTCGAGCCGGACGAGAAGGGCATTCTGTCAATTCGCCACCATCCATCGTGCCACACCACCGCAGCGACACGACGGCCCCAATGGGTCATGAAGCGCGGCGCCAAGACCGGCGTCACCGTCGGCGTGACAAGTGAGATCGAGGCAGTCTTTCGCATCCCCCTGGAAGACGGCCACTCCCGCGTGGCTTTTGCTCTCATCGTCCTCGATTTCGCCGGCGACCTGGACAAGAGAAACACGCTCGGCCCATTTAGCCAAAAGGGCGACTCTGGTTCGGCTGTTTTCGACGAACAAGGCCAGCTCGTTGGGATGCTTGGCGGTGGCGTTGGAAATAGACATCCACCCCTGCTCCGCCATTTCCAGAAGCTTGGGGGAGACGTTGAGCTGCCTGAAAGCATCCTTGCCCAAGGCGCTACTGTGGCAGCTGCCGCAGCGGCGACAGATTTGCCGCAAGGTTTTCTTCCACACAGCACCGCGGCCGTCTTAGGTATGACGCGTCAAACCGACGAACGGGTAGACGTCACTTTCGTGACGCCGATTGACTGGCTGTTGGAGGACATTGAGACTGTCACGGGGAGAGTGCCGCATGTTCTGTAGGGAGAGAGAGGTTTTGTGTTGTCGTCGAGGTGCAGTAGGTAGCTCGTCCTTGGTTGTTCATTGCTGAATTCTAGTATTGTCTATCCATAGAGCCTTTTTACCATTATTACTAGCACCAAGTGCTACGCTCGTACAATGATTATCTTGATAACAATATTCTACGGAAACGTATCTTTTACTTCGTGCTCACGAGGTGTCTGGGGTTTCCAGTAGCGAACGCTGAGCTTCCAGCCATCGAGAAGCTTCTTCTCCACTGGGGCTGACGTGTCCACGGCTGCTCCGGGACAGCGTGACCCCCCTCGATGCGCGCAGATAGGTCCTTTCCTCCGGGGGTTCCAAACTCTAGCATTTCTGGTAGGGACTTGGCTGCTGGGTGTATGAAATCAAAACTCACCTCATGCAGCGGAGACGACGCTCGTTTGGCAAGTGCTAAAGCTGGCGTAGAGAAGAAAATGGACAAAGGTCTAGGCCGTTTTAACCTGGCGCTCGCCGCTTTAGGCACTCGCCCCCCTGTTCCTCCCATATGGACACAGTAAGAGATTGCGTGCTTCCAGCTCTGCCCGGAAGCTGACCGCTCGGGCCTGTTCACAAAGTAGCCAGTTATAGACCCCTGGCCGTGCGGCCTCGTGATCTGAACTCTTCAGAAAAGGCTGTGTGCAGGCGACCAATCAGCGCATGTGCACGTGCGCGCGCGCGAGTTGAAATAACCTAGCACGGGCAACAAAAGGAAGCAGCGCACGATAAGGGGTTAGCGGGTCTTGATGACAAAGCCAAAACGAGGGGCTAACAAACGACGCTCAGGCCACCCTAAACGCTTAAACGCGGCGAATAAAAGGCACGAACGATTAAGAGTGTTTCCATTCGAGTAAATACGGCACGGAACACCTGCGACACGATGCGACCTATTTTCACCAAGTTTTACGGAAATTAAAGTAAACAGAGCCTTGCCAAGGTTGTGGTACGCCGAAAGCCGAAAGCAAAGGTGCCGCCCCTGTTTGCGTACGCTTTAATCGTCCTCACCGCCCCTTTACGAACGCCTTAAGGGCGCCGAGCCCCAGGCGTCCAAGGCAGGCTTTCGGCCTTTTTTGGCCTCGCAGCGTTTCCTTTGCTTAAGGGGCCGTCCGGCTTCTTTCCGACGGCGTCGATGCCCTTTCACATGTCGTTTTTCAGCGGGACTGGCGGCGGCAGCAGCGCGTCGGCGCAAAAAGGCGCACAGGGGTTGTTTGGCAGTGGCGGGCTGCCCCCGTTGTCGAGTCCGATCGTGGCCTTGGGCAAAGCGTCAGGGGCAGCCGACGCGTCCCTTTTAGCGTCTGTCGCGCCTGTCGCGCCTGCCGCATCCGCGTCTTCAGCGTCAGCGTCAGCGTCAGCGTCCGCGTCCGCATCTTTGGCAGCCTCGGCCTCCACAGCTTCTACAGCATCCACAGCCTCCACGACGCCGCCAGTAGTGCCTTTGACGCCGGCCCCGGCCAGCCCCCAGAATGATGACACTGTGGCCAAGATGCTGGCCGAGCCCGGCTGGGGCCAGGCGCTGCGGAGCGGCACATGGATGCAGCGTTACGGCGAGCTGGTGGATCAGCGCCAGGACGGGCCGCAGCAGCTGTTCCGCGTGCCGATGCCGGCGGCCGACCTGGTGCTGCTGTTCCGCAGCGACGGGCTGTCTTCGGTGTTTCGATCCAAGCTGTGGGCAGCGCTGAGCCTCAAGGCCTGGTTCAGGGGCCTGCCGGAAGCGGAGAGGGCGCAGGTGATGAAGAGCCTGCTCGCCGTGAACAAGGAAAAGGCCACGGGGGCCCCAGCCGCGGCCACCGAGGAGATCAAGGGCGTCGATGCCTCTGCGGATGTTGTCCGGCCGAAGAACAGTGCGACCGGCAATTCTTTGCCGGCGAGTCAAACGCCCGACAGCCCTCGACCGCCGGATCTGCCTCGGGCAGCGGCTGCCACGACGACACCATCGACAACAGAACCGACGCGGACGATTTACAGGGTGAAGCGGACGGGCGTGCCGGCGCTGCTGCCCCAGACGTCTAAAAATCACGTGCGGCGGTCCTTTCCGGCAGAGTCCAAGGCACTAGCAACTGCTGCACCGGCGGCGTCGTCGCCGGATCCGAAGCCCGCAGCCATCCAGAGCGACCTGCTGCCGTCGTCTTTGTCGTCGTCCTTGTCGTCGTCCGCTGCCGGGGCCGCTCACGGGGCCGCTCAAAACAAGGCGGCCGCCCCGACGCCGGCAGCCACGGCCACGGTCACGGCCACGGCCACGGCTACGGCTTCGGCCAGCGCCGGTAGTCGCCCCGGCCAGAGCCCGAGCCATGGGCCGCTGTCGCAGAGCCGCATCACGTCTGTGTT
Organism: Graphilbum cf. rectangulosporium; assembly: GCA_019925645.1. Classification (NCBI taxonomy): domain Eukaryota; kingdom Fungi; phylum Ascomycota; class Sordariomycetes; order Ophiostomatales; family Ophiostomataceae; genus Graphilbum; species Graphilbum cf. rectangulosporium. The sequence goes on from JADHKI010000029.1 coordinate 116,539, forward strand.
CAAGCCGGTGAACGTGCAGCCAGTGCCGTTTGCGCCGCCGCGCCGGCAGGCCGCACCGGCGGCACCGAGGCCGCAGACGAGAATCAGTCCGCCCCGGCTGCCGAACTGGCCCTCGGCAAAGCGGCCCCGAAGCAGCAGCAGCAGCAGCGGCGGCGGCGGCGGCGGCGGCGGCGTGGCAGAGGGCGGCGAGCCGGACGCAGACTCGGACAGCAACCTCAGAAGGGGGCCGAAACGGCCAAGACAGGCGGCTGCGGCGGAGGTGGCCACCAAGGCGACCACCGACACGCCGGTGCGGTCTGATCTGGCCCCGGCGCGAACCCGGCCCCGGCCAGCCGACGCCGTGGTCGAGGAAACACAGAATGCGACGCCGCTAGGCAGCCCCAACATTGACGAGAACGCCGCCGGCAGGCACAGCCAGCCGCTCGGCAATATTTACGACGCCTCGACGGCCGACTCAGGCTCGGAACTGAGCCCGGAGCTGGATCAAGACTCGGATTCGGGATCGGGCACGGGCTCGAGCTCGGACCTGGAGCCGCTCCGGGATAGCGCCGCCAGGAGGGGAGGGGGCGAGAGCGAGGCCATTTTGATGGAAAATGTGCCGCGCGGCAGCAGCAGCGACGACGGCGCGGACTTTGAGCTCGACAGCGACGCCGACGACGACGACGACGACGATGGCGACGACGACGCGGACGAGGATATACCGGCCCTCCTGGAGGACGTCGCCCCGCAGAACGACGCCACTCTGGACCTGCCGACGCGCATGAAGACGCCCAGCGGCAGGCCGTACAACAAAATCCGCAGTACGTGTCCTGTGCTGTGACTTTTTTTTTCTTTTTTTCTTTTTTTCTTTTTTTCTTTTTTTCTTTTTTTCTTTTTTTCTTTTTTTCTTTTTTTCTTTTTTTCTTTTTTTCTTTTTTTCTTTTTTTCTTTTTTTCTTTTTTT
>JADHKI010000029.1:117580-278976 GCA_019925645.1 Graphilbum cf. rectangulosporium
TTTTTTTCTTTTTTTCTTTTTTTCTTTTTTTCTTTTTTTCTTTTTTTCTTTTTTTCTTTTTTTCTTTTTTTCTTTTTTTCTTTTTTTCTTTTTTTCTTTTTTTCTTTTTTTGACATGACTGACCAACAGCCGCGTCCGGCAGCCTGGTCTCCACCTCCGGCGCCCTCATCCCCGACCGTTACCGCAAGTCTACCAACAAGGCGACGCCGTGGGTTTGCCCCATCCGCTCGTGCCGCAGCCTGTTCCAGGATCTGTCGGGGCTGGGCCACCATTTCTCGGTGCGTTTTCCTCTCCACACTCTCCACTACACTCTACACTCTACACTCTACATTCTACACTCTACACTTTACACTCTACTCTCTACACTCCCCTCACTGACCATTAGCGTGGCCACCACTCAACACTCTTAAACGACAACCTCGACGGCACCCTTTCCGTCATCGACCGCTTGACCAACAGCAATGCCCGCTTCGGAGCCCGCATCGTCACCCAAGGCGCACCGGGTCCAAACGACAATGAGCGGCTGGCCAAGCCGCGTCTGTCCAAGGCTGCGGCGACGTCGTTGAAGAAGCCGCCGACGAACGAGCCCACGAGCCGGGCGCCATCGGGCACGCCCCAGGCGGCTGCTGCTGCTGCCCGGACATCGCCGCCCACGCCGTCGACGTCCCAAGCCAGCCGGGCACTGCTGCACGGCGAGATTGAAATGGCCAACCCGGACCGGCCCTACTCGCGGGTGCTAGGTCTGTTTTTTTACTCCTTCTTTTTCTTTCCAGTGCCTTTTGCCTCTATCTCGCACTGCTGACCAACAGAACCCGGTGGTACCAAGCTGGTGAGCTCCATGGGCTGCCTCATCCCCGAGGGCTACACGTTCTCGAGCGTCCCCGGCAAGCCCTGGATCTGCCCGGTGATTGATTGCCAGTGCGTGTTTAGCGCCTCGGTAAACCTCGGCTCTCATTTTACGGTAAGCTTGGTGATGATGGCGCCGACCGAAAAAAACGCCCTGCTGACGGCCGACCAGAGAAAACACCGATTCGGCAGGTTTAATGACAACCGGGACGGCACCCTGACCCAGGTGGGCAAGCACAGCACCTTTAGGGCCATTGTGGTGTCGCAAAAGCCCGCGGCTGCGCGCCGCAGCTCGGCAAAGCAGCCGGCCCCGGCCCCGGCTCCGGCCCCGGCTCCGGCTTCGACCTCAGCTCCGGCTCCAGCTCCGGCCTCGGCCGACAGCGCCGCGGTCAACATGGACGTGGCGGCCCTGAGGCGCCGCGATTTTCCCCGGCCGCTGCCGGCCGACGAGGAGGCGCTCTGGAAATACGTGCGGCCGTTTCTGGTGCAGACGCAGCACATACCGGCCAACAACAAGGGCTATGTGCGGCAGTTTCTGCAGCTGCCTCGGGTGCGCGACCTGCGCTGGAACACGGCGTGGACGGCACAGCACAAGTTCAACGACTCGCTGCCGCGCGACGCGTCCAGCCTGATCGCGCAGGTGACGGGCGAGTACAACGAGACGCCGTGCGCGTACTGCCGAGAGGGCCGCGGCCCCTACGAGGGCTGCGTGGTGGTGTCGCGCAAGGCGCCGTGCGAGCTGCTGGTGGCCATCAGCTCGTGCGCCAACTGCTTCTACCACTGCGGCCAGGCCAACTGCAGCCTGCAGGCCGAGCTCAAGACCCGCGCCGAACGTCTCTACCCGAACATTGACCAGAACGCCCTGCGCCGCTACATCAACTCGGGCGTCATCAGCAAGGTCGGCGGCAACGACTTTCTCGGCCGCCTCGAGGAGCTTTTCCCCCGGAAGAAGCAGCAGCAGCAGCAGCAGAAGCAGCAGCAGGCCAGGGATGCCAGGGTCAGGGATGCCAAAGCTACCGCAGACACCGACAGCCCAGCAAAAGGCGAGGACAGCCTCAAGGAGGAGGCCGGCCACGGCCGGTCCCGGCGATCAGGGCGTTTCACCACCGCCACCGCCAGGGAGTCGGCGGTCAGCGGCTCTTTGGACGCCAGCGTCGAGACGCGCAGCCACTCAACCCGAGGCCAAGCCCGGAAGGCCGAGGAGAAAGACCTGGAAGCGGAGGAAGAGGAGGAGGAGGAGGAGGAGGAGGATGCAGAGACGCCGCCAGGGGTCGCCGCGCGCGTGGCAGGGCCTCTTAGCAGGAGCGGCGGCGGCGGCGGCGGCGGCGGCGAGCTAAGCGCCAATCTGCTCGAGATGGAGGAGTGGGAGGTGGCGCCGGGGCTGATCCGGGTGCCGGGGCGGCAAGGGGCGGCGGGCGAGAGGAACATTGCCTTTTCCAACGCCTACCTCCGGTCGCAGCACGCGATCCAGGTCGGCCGGCACATTGGCCTGCGCGTCGAGGTGGTGCAGCCGGGCAGCTCGCGGCGCTTTGAGCCGCAGGCCCGCGCGACGCAGATCTGCACGCTGGCCGCCGGCAAGCTGCGCGTCAGCGTGGGCGGGCACGACTTTGTGGTGGGACCCAACGGCGCCTTCCTGGTCGAGCCGGGGGAGGTCTGCTCGGTGACGAACCGGGTGTATGTCGACGCTTACCTGCACGTGACGACCGTGCTGGGCTCCGTGTGATGGTGCCGGGCCAGTGCGATGGCCAGTGCCGGGAAGGTGCAACGGGCCAGTGCCGGGAAAGTGCAACGGGTCAGTGCCGGGAAATGCAATGGGTCATGTAGCTGGAGCGGTTGACGAGCCATGTATCTGGAGTCATGCCATTTGCTGATTCTTCTCTGCTTGCACCCCCTCCCAGCTCTCGGTCCCGACATACTTGCCCATCTTGCGGGCAGCTCTTCGGCCAGGTCAGCTCGGTCCTGGCCAGAGCTCGATGCTTGCATCTTGTTTGCGTAGATGGCGAGGTCTGTTGTAGAAATAGTGGGTCCACGGAGCAGCTATGCACACGTGACTCAGAGACCGCTTTCCTATTCGGGAAACCCCTGGTCGCAACGGCCTCGACTCGGCGACAACGACAACGCCGAACAAGGCCACGACAACGACAACGCCGAATAGGCCACGACAACGACAACGCCGCACAAGGCTACGACAACCCGACAACACAGCCACCGAAGACACCCACCACCGAGGCACGACAGTTTTACAAGATCTCGCCGACACCGACGACCACTATAGCGCCGCGGACAAGACTACAAGAGGCCCCTTCAGGGCGCAGACACAGCACCGGTCGACCTGCATTTTGTTTAGGAAAACGGGGGGTCTCGATGGCCTCGATGGGCGTCTCGATGGAGGCGTCGTCGCTGGACGCAGGTCAGTGCTGGGAAGTCTGGGCGTGGAGTAGTGGGAGTATATGGAGGGAGATATGGGAGTGGGAGGATACACACACACAAGGCTGACAGCGGCAGCGGATTACGACCCGATTGGGCACCTCAACGTGCTGTTCAGCCACCCGTCAACGGTGGGCTCGCTGCCGGCGGTGTCGCAGCGGGTGCGGCAGCGGGTGGAGGCGCTGTCGGCGACGATCGGGGCGATGGAGCAGGCGCAGGCGTACGGGCCGGACTCGTCGCTAACGCGGATGCAGTCGGCACAGGCGGAGCTGGCAGCGCTGTTTGGGCGGATCGAGGAGGTGCGGGGGCGGGCGGTGCAGACGGAGCAGGACATTACGACGATGACGGCGGACATTAAGCGGCTGGACGGGACGAAGCGCAACCTGACGCTGTCGATGACGGCGCTGAAGCGACTGCAGATGCTGACGACGGCGTACGAGCAGCTGCGGGGGCTGGCGCGGGCGCGGCAGTACCGCGAGGCGGCGGGGCTGCTGGCGGCGGTGCTGCAGCTGATGCGGCACTTTCACAGCTACCGCTCGATTGAGCCGATTGCGGTGCTGGGGCGCGGCGTGAGCGAGCTGCAGCGCGAGCTGCTGGAGCAGGTGTGCGGCGACTTTGAGCTGGCCTTTGCGGCGGGCGAGGCGCCGGCGCGGCGCGCGCGCCTGGCCGAGGGCTGCCTGGTGCTGGACGCGCTGGGCGAGACGGCGCGCGCGCGGCTGCAGACGTGGTACGTCAACACGGTGCTGCGCGAGTACCGCCAGGTGTTCCGCGGCAGCGACGAGGCCGGCAGCCTGGACAACCTGGGGCGCCGCTACGCCTGGTTCCGCCGCGCGCTCAAGACGCACGAGGACGAGCACGCGGCGCTCTTCCCAGCACACTGGCGCATGGCCGAGGCGCTGGCCACGGCCTTTTGCGACGGCACGCGCGACGACATTCGCGGGCTTCTCGAGCGCGGCATGCGCCGGGACGGTGGCGGTGGCGGTGGCGGTGGCGGCAGCAGCAATGGCACGAAGAACATCACTGGCGCCATCCACTCCAGCTCCAGCCCCAGCTCCAACGCCAACTCCAAAGCAGCCGCCTCTGCCGCCCGCCCAGACGTCAACCTGCTGCTGAGCTGCCTGCAGGAGACGCTGGAATTCGAGCAGGGCCTGGAGAAGCGCTTTGCCGCCGCCACCACCGCCGCCGCCGCCGCCGGAGAAAACAGGGCGGTACCGCCGCGGGCGAGCATCGACACGCTGGGCTCGGCGACGTCGGCAGGCGGCGGCCCCGACGAGCGCGGCACGCCGGCGGTGCAGTTCCACGGATCCATCTCGGGGGTGTTTGAGCCGTTCCTGGGCCTGTGGGTGGACGCGCAGGACCGGCAGCTGGCGGCGCTGGTGCCGCGGTACCGCACGCAGGCGCTGGTGGCAGCAGACGACGAGTTCTCGCCGGCGAGCGTGGCGCCGTCGGCGCTCGAGCTCTTCCACGTCTACAAGGTCACGCTGTCGCAGTGCGCCAAGCTGACGACGGGCGAGCGGCTGCTGGACCTGACGGCGGTGCTGGCGCGGCACCTGGACGAGTACGCGCAGCAGGTGCTGCAGGGGCGGCTGAACCAGGGAGGCAACGGCAGCGGCAGCGGCAGTGGCAACGGCGGCGGCAGCGGCGGCAGCGGCGGCGGCAGCGGCGGCGGCAGCGGAAGCGGAAGCGGCAACGGCGGCGGCACAGCCGGCCTGCGCGACATTATCGTGGTGCTCAACACGGCCGACTTTTGGCACCGCAACACGACGCAGCTCGAGGAGAGCCTGCGGCGGCGCATCGACGGCGAGCTGGCGGCGCGCGTGGACCTGTCGGCGCAGGCGGACGCGTTCCTGGGCGTGGCCGGCAGCGCGGTGCAGGCCCTGGTGCGGCGCGTGGAGGTGTCGTGCGAGAGCGCGTGGCGCGAGATGCGCAACACGGGCTGGGCGCGCATGCAGAGCGTGGGCGACCAGAGCGCATACGTGGGCGAGCTGGCACGGCTGGCCGAGGCGGGCGCGCGCGAGACGCTGGCGGTGGTGGCGCAGCCGGCGTACGCGCGCGCCTTTTGCGACCACCTGGTGGAGGCGCTGGCGGCGGCCTACGTGGCCAACGTGGTGCAGTGCCGGCCGGTGTCGGAGGTGGCGGCCGAGCAGATGCTGCTGGACAAGTACGCGCTGACGCAGGCGCTCGAGCCGCTGCTGCCGCGCCACCACCCGCCGACGGCCGCGGCCGGGTCGACCGTCGCGGCGGCCGGCTTTGCGCGCCGCGTGCGCCACATCATGGGCCGCGTCGACCCGCTGCTCAAGACGCTGCAGGTGCGGCCGTCGCCGCCCGAGGGCCTGGTGCAGGCCTACCTGATCCACGTGGCCGACCGCTCCGAGGCCAACTTCCGCAAGATCCTCGACCTCAAGGGCGTGCGCAAGTCCGACCAGGCCCACCTCGTCGAGCTCTTTATCGTCCACCGCGACAGCCCGGCCGCTGCCGCTGCCGCTGCCGCCGGCGGTCCCGACCTCACACTCGTGCCGCACTCGCCGCTGCTGACGCCGCTGATGAATCCGGGCAGCGGCAGCGGTGGCGGCGGAGGCGGCAGCGGAGGCGGCGGCGGCGGTGGCAGCGGCACCAACGAAACATCTGCCGCCGCCGCCGCTGCCGCCGCCGTCGGCATGCAACGCTTTGACCCGGCCAGCCTCGGCGAGAAGCTGCTCAATGCGGCACGCGACGGCAGCGGCGCCGCTTCCGGGCTGGGCCTGGGGCTGGCCCTGGGCATTGGCTCCGGCGGAGGAGGAGGAGGAGGAGGGGATGCGGCTTTTCACGGCGGCGGCGGCAGCAGCGGCGGCGGCGGCGGCGGTGGCGGCGGCAGCACCGAGGACGGCAGCGGCATGGAAGCCTCTGAAACGGCCGGCGCCACCGACAAGCCGACGATCAACGACAATCTCAAGAACATTGGCAAGTTCTTCCGGCGCGACATTGGCAGTCTGGGCGCGCGGTTCGGCAAGCGAGACGTGACGCCGACGGGCCTCGAGCGGCAGTAGAGTACGAGTACAGACAATAGACGAAGCACGTGGGCGATACTTGCGTGGAGCGTGAATGTGGCGGTGGGAGTCAATGCTGTGGGTATTAATGCTGTGGGAGAATGGCTGCGGGAAGTGGCTGTGGGAGATATACTCAATGGCGGTACTTAATGGCCGTGGGAAATGGCCGTGAAATGGCGTGGGAGATATACTCAATGGCCGTGGGAGACCGTGGGACATATACTCGGTGTGGAGAAAGCTTGGGCCTCGGCTTTTGCGTCCGGCATTCTGGCGCGCTCCCTGTGCATCTCCCTACATGACGACGCGACACGGCGCACGTGTGGCTCTCGTCTCGGTGTTGCACATTCGTGCCTTTTAGGTGGCTTTTGTTGCCGTTTCCACAGACTTGCAGATACAGACTTGCAAAGCCGTTTCCACCGACTTGCGAAGCCGTCTTCAAAAGAGCATCTCGAAAGCATCCTCGAATCAATCGAAACATCCATCTCGACCACAATCGGAACTCAATGCGATGAGCCGAAACGACACGACTACGGGCTCGGTGGGCGCTGCCGGCCCGTCCTTTGCGGACGCCCAGCGGCGGCTGGTTGCACGGCGGAAAGAACGCGCGGCGGCGGCGGCGGCGGCGGCGGCGGCGGCGCAGCAGACCCGGAGCAGCAGCGGCAGCAGCAGCAACAGCAACATTATTTGCGGAAGCGGGAGCAGCAGCAGCGCGACCGGCCTCGTGTATGCGGCACTGCCGGCGTCGGTGCGCTCGTCGGCGTGGCTGCAGCGGATTGGCGGCACGGCGCTGGCGGCGTGGGACGGCGTGTCGGGCCGGGGCGGCTTCGGCATCGGCGGTGGCGGAGGCTCGGCAGCAACAGCAGCAACAGCAGCAGCAGCAGCAGCACCCGTCTTCCGCGTCAGCCAGGTGGACGCGGAGCTGCTGGACGAGGAGCTGCTGGGGCTGCTGCGCGCGCAGGTGGCGGACGCGCTGCGCTACCTGCGCGGCGGCACGCTGGCGGACGACTGGGCGGCCGAGATCCAGCTGGCGCTGCGTGCGGCGCTCTTCAAGCTGACCGTGTGGGACCACGGCGCCACCTACGGCGCGGCGCTGCAGAACCTGCGGTTTGCCGACGGGCGGCAGCGCGGCGGCGGCGGCGGCGGCGGCGATGTCGTGCCGGTGCCGCCGGCCCGCTGGCAAAAGGCGGCCTACGGGCTGGTGACGGTGGGCGGGCGCTACGCGTGGACCAAGTGGGAGGACTGGCTGCGGACGCACGGCGAGGACTATGACGAGTTTGGCGAGGCCGTCGACGAGGGGGATGCCGGGGCGGTTTCCGGGGCCGGGGCCGGGCGCCGGCAGTGGGTGGGCCGGCTGACGCGGCTGACGGAGCGCGTGGGCGACGCCTACGCGGCGGCGGCGCTGGTGTCGTTTCTGGTGTTTTTGCGCCACGGCCGCTACCGCACGCTGCTGGACCGCGTGCTGCGCATGCGCCTGGTGGCGCCGCCGGCCAGCACGGCGCGCCGCGAGGTCTCGTTTGAGTACCTCAACCGCCAGCTGGTGTGGCACGCGCTGACCGAGTTTCTGCTCTTTCTGCTGCCGCTCGTCGGCGTCCACCGCTGGCGCCGCTGGGCCGCGCGCGTCTGGCGCCGTGCCAAGAGCGCCGTCGCCCGGGTCCGGAGCGGTGCGGGCGTGGCGGGCGGCTCCGGCTCCGGCTCCGGCTCCGGCTCCGGCTCCGGCTCCGGCTCCGGGCCCGGCACCGGACCCGGCACCGGCGAGCTCGCCTTTCTGCCCGAGCGCACCTGCGCCATCTGCTACCAGGACCAGAACCAGGCCGCGTCCGAGGCCGACCTGATGGCCGCGGCGGCCGCCTCCAGCGGCGTCGTCGGCTCCGCCGAGACCGACATTACCAACCCCTACGAGACCGTGCCCTGCGGCTGCGTCTACTGCTACGTCTGCCTCGCCACCCGCATCGAGCGCAAAGAGGGCGACGGCTGGCCCTGCCTGCGCTGCGGCGCCCTCGTCTCCGCCTGCCGCCCCTGGCACGGCGACGTGCTCGAGTCGCTGCCGCTGCCGCTGCCGCTGCCGCTCGCCGAAAACAACAGCAACACGGACCAGGACGCGCTCCTCGGCGAACGCGCGCGCCCGACCTCGTCGTCTGCCGCTTCCGGCACCTCGCTGCGCTCGCCCTCGCAGCACAAGACCGTCGGCTTTGCCGCCGACGTCAAGGGCGAGGATGCCGCCGGCTCCGGCTCCGGCTCCGGCTCCGGCTTCGGCTTCGGCCATCCCGGAGAGCCGCACGTGCCCGACAGCGGCATCGGCTCCAGCGACACTGAGTCGGAGGCGTACGAAGAGGACGAGGATGACATGAACGGCGACATGGAGCCGTAGTTTTTTTTTTTTTTTTCGTTCACTTGTTTCTTTTTTTTCGTTCTTTCACTTGTTTCTTTTTTTTCCTTCACTTGTTTTTCTATACCACGGCGCAATCGGCGATTTGGCAGGTCGGGCGGAAGGCGCAAGCGGGAAAAGAATGCCATTGGATTTATGATGAGTGCTGTAGCATGGTGGGAAGGAGCAACCATGGACACTGGCACGCTAGGAAGCTGCTTATAGTGGGGCAGCGGCCCCGTGATGTGATTGATGCTGATAACAAGCTTCCCCCAACTTTTTGTCTGCGCCGACGCGGCGCGCGCGTGCCATTCGACGCTTCTTTTGCACGCATCTGCTCCTCCCGGCAGAGGAGCCATGTATCTGACTGCTGCCCGGTAGATGAAAAGGGGGTCCCGGAACGCGCCGCACCATGCCCGAGTTCTTTGCCTTTACGCTGGGGGCCGAGACCAACCCCCGGCTGCGCGCCGCCGAGACGTCGCCGCTGCTCGTCGGCCGGTTCCGTGCCGTCGTGCCGGCCGGACGCGCCGGCGTGCCCGGGGGGCGAGACGTGCCGGCCGGCTATGGCGCGATCCCGGCGGGCATGTACCAGGCCGGCGCTGACGACGAGGATGAGGATGAGGACGAGGATGACGAGGATGAAGATGAAGATGAAAACCAAGGCAATTTCGACGACGACGACGACGACAGAGACGCTGCGGCCGTCCAGAACAAAGCCTGGCCGCTGGGGGCGCCGTCCTTGTTTTTCGGGGGGCGCTGGAAGCCCGTGTGGAGGAGGCACCGGCGGCGGCGGTGGCGCTGGCGGTGGCGCTGGCTGCGGCGGCGGCTGCGGCGGCGGCTGCGGCACCTGCGCAATCTGTGGCTGACGCCCAAGCACGCGGCGGTGCGGCGCGCCGTCGACCGCTGGTGGTCCCGCTGGGCGCTGCTGGTGGTGCTGCCGGCGGTGCTGGCGGTGGCGTGGTGCGCGGTGCCGATGCCGCAGTATCCGCTGGCGGACGACGCCGACGACGGCTCCGGCTCCGGCTCCGGCCCCGGCTCCGGCCCGGGCTCCGGCCTCGGCCCGGGGCACCGGCGGCCGACGGGCCACGGCGCGGCGCGCGTGCGCATCAACGTCTGGTTCTTTTTGCTGGCCTACTACGGGCCCTACAACGTCACGGCGCTCGTCTGGATCACAAAGGTCTTTAACCTCTACAACCTCAACTGGTGGCCGGCCTCGCTCGGCCTGCCGCTCAGCGTGTCGCTGCTGGCCGCCTTCTCGCTGGCCGTGCCGGCCGCCGTCTGCCTCGTGGCCGCGTCCGCCGCTGCGTCGCCGCCGCCGCCGTCGCCGCCGAGCCCGCTGCCCGCCTGGGCCGCCTGGCTGGCCACCCACAACACCGCCTGGGTCTCGTGGACCTTTGCCGTCATGGCCACCCCCGTCGCCGCCGCGCTACTGCTACTACTACTACACGAGCGCCACCTCGGCCTGCGCCACTCGCTGTCCGACACCCAGCGCATCTTTTCCTCGGCCTACTGGACCGGCGAGCCCGACACCCCGTTGTCGCCGTCGCCGTCGCCGTCGCCGCTGCCGCTGCCGCTGCCGCTGCCGCTGCCGTCGCCGCTGCCGCCGCGCCGCTCCTGGCACCACCGCCGCCGCTACCGCTACCGCTACCGCTACCGCTACCACCACCGCCGCTGGCTGCCGGCCAGCTTTGTGCGCTTCCTCTGGCTGATGAGCGCGCTGTTCACGTCGCTGCTCGTCTTTGAGCTGGGCGAGGCCTCTGCGTCGCTCTTCTTGTCCGCGCTGCCCCAGATGCAGCACGAGACCGTCTACGCCGTCATCTACGTCTGGGGCTGGACCGTCACCGTCTTCCTGCTCGACGCCCTGACCGGCTGGATCCTCGGCGGCCACCAGGGCGAGCGCGTCGGCAGCTACCCGCTCGGCTGGGTGTTTAAGCTGTGGGTTTTTTTTTTTTCTTTTTTATTTTCTTTTCTTTTTTCTCTTCTTTTTTTCTCTTCTTCCTCTAACCCCCAGCTACTTCATGCTCACGTACCAGACGTACGTGCGTGCGCTGTACGCGCGCCTGCGCAAGCCGTCGCAGTTTGTGCTGCTGCAGGTGCTCTCGTCGTCGACGCTGATCGTGCTGACGCCGCTGCTCATGGCGCCGGCCACGCACCGCGTCCTGGCGGCGCTCGGCCTCAACGGCCAGGCCTACGCGGCCTACCAAAAGGTCTGCGTGCGCAACGTCTTTGTGCGCTTCCTCGCCGAGAACAGCAGCATGCTCGCCTTCCTCGGCAGCCTGCTGGTCCTGCACTTTGGCCCCAACCGCGACGTCTACCCCTACTTGGCCTTTGACGCCGCCGCCGACACCGGCGACGGCTACACCTTTTCCTTTACCCTCTACGCCGCCAGCATCACCTGGGCCTGCGAGCTCGCCGCCGCCCTCGTCGTCTCCGCCCTGATCCGCTACTTTTACGGCGTCAGCGTCGTCGCCGAGGGCAAGGCCGACCTCGCCGTCTGGCCCGAGCTGCTGCCCACCAGCGTCGCCGTCGCCGTCCACGTCCTGCAGAACATGCTCTTTTCCATTGTGCGTATCCGCTTCTAGTTTGTTTGCTTTTTGGCTGTGCTTGGTCGTGTTTGCGGCGTGTTTGCGCTTTTTGCGGTTTCTGGTTTGCTGCTTCTTGCTGCCTGTTCGCGGCTTGCTGCTTGCTGCTGTTTGCGGCTTGCTGCTTGCTGCTGTTTGCGGCTTGCTTTGCTTCTCGCTGTTGCTTCAACGCAACCAGATGTAGACGCGAGCCGTCTCGGCTCGCGCAATGATACCCCTCTTTACAAACGCAGACTTGTTTGGACGGACGTGAAAAGGCCGTCTGCCACTCCGCTCGCTTCTTCGACGCCACGAGACTCGTGTGTTTTCAAGCGGCCAGACTGGCCCTCTCGTACCCCGGCCGTCGCCAGACTTATAGCTCAGAGTCGTGGAACGTGGAACACGGAGGCGATCCGGCAAACAAGCGAGCCCTCAACAAGGCAGCGCAAGGATGATGACCAGACCTTGTCCGTGACTCACTCACCCCCTGGTCATGGAGACAGAAGCCTGCGGAACCGCACAGACGAGAGCAAAGCGCAGTGTAAGATACGGCCTGTATCAGGCCGACCGCGGCTCGAGAGCACGGCGGCCGTTGTTCGTGTCCGTGTCCAGCCACAAGGTAAAACATAAACGAAAGCGCATCCGCAGTCTTATCGGCGCGAAAAGATGGGGGGGGGAGGGGAGAGGATCCGCCCAGGTTGCAGCAGCAGCACACACACACACAAAACACAAAGCATACGCTGGTAAGCGGCCTGGACCACGGAGGGGTGGACGAGGGACGAGTAGGGCGGCGTTCCGGCCTTGAGCAGGCAGCCCAGGCAGCCGATGCAAGGCGGTGGAGCCAGGCCGGGCTCTTTTTGCGGGCCAGCCAGCAGCGATCGGCAGCGCCAGCAAAGAGCACGATCCGTCCTGTCGCCCAGGGTGCAGGGCGTCTGTCTGGCGTCTGAACGGCTGCGTGGGACGAATCGGGATGCGGTTGAGGGAGGTTGTGGCAACCGACACAGCAGCGGCGGCAGCACACAAAGTGAGAGAGAGAGAGAGAGAGAGAGAGAGAGCGTTCTCCGCACAGGCTTTGTTCCGTCGATAGTACGACGGGGTAGTACGACGGGGTACGCAGAAGCAGTGGCCGCCAGCCTGGAAGACGTATCTCTGCGTTGCGCTCACGGGGTTGCAAGATACGCCGCGTATAGCGCCCGCGGGTGGAGGGGAGGCCTGGCCTAGCCAGCCTTTCTTCGGCCAGCGATACCGGTGAAAGTTCGTGCCAGGTCAGGACACAGCACACCCCAGCAGTCGCTGTCGGTGCCGCGAGCAGCCTAGCGTGCCGTGGCGTGTATGTAGAGAGGGACGGGAGCACTGGCGGCCCGGCGGAGGAGGAGGAGGAGGGGGTGGGATCCAGGAGCGATTGGCTGTGCTGCGTGGCGACTTGGAGGGGGGGGGGGGGGGGGTTCGCTCTTCTGGCCAGAAAGGAAAAAGGCAGCCGCGGCTCGGCCGTCTACACATATACGAGCAGCAACAGCGATCAGGAGAGGCGGGGCAACATGCGGCGGGCTGTAAATGTATCTTACGTGTAAACACAGCTCAGAAACAGCTACATGCAAAAGGCACACACACACACACACACCTCCGCCGTCGGCCTGCAACGGGTCTGAGGCGGAGGCGCTAGCCTAGCGGGCAGGCCACATCAACGGCCAGGAAGGAGCGGCAGATCAGGGAAGGAGAGAGCGAGAGAGAGACTCTCTGGAAGCACAAGCAACGCAGGCAGCAGCAACCCGGGAGGGCGCAACGGGAATGGCGTGCCAGCACCACCTAGGAAGGCGCAACAGGGCCAATGCGCGTGCCACCTGCCCAACCAACCCTGGCGATGTCTCTCTCTCTCTTTTTTTACTTTGCAACACCAACACCATTCTTGCAAACACCCCCGCCTAACCATTCAACTGCAACGGCCGGTCCGGGCGCCGCACACACACAGCACACACACAGCACACACACACACACACACACACCGACCTTTTGAACCAAGCGCTAGGCCTGCTGTTTCCGGCGGGCCTGTCTTTAACTTCTGTACCCTGTTTTTTTTTTTTTGATATTTTATTTTATTATTTTTATTTATTTTATTTTATTTGTATTTTTTTTTATTTTGCTTTCACCGATCTTTCGCCCGGCCAAGATATCAGACAGAACCAACCCACCACACACCGTCGCCAGCAGCCGCCAGCGCCGCCAGCGCCGCCGCCAGCCCACTTACATACCCGCCCTAGGGCGTCCAGGGCTGGCCGGCCCTCCTTAGCTGCCCGCTGCTCACGCAGAGAGAGGGAGAGAGGGAGAGAGCACTAGGGATTTAATCTCTTAGTGTGTTCTTGTCCTGTTCTGTAGAGGCGCCTTTTCTGTCGTTTTTGCGCCGTTTTCTCTCTCCGCTTGCCCTCCTCTCTCTCTACACACCCCTCCATCTCACAGCCTGGCTTAGCTTCGCCCGCCAAGAATTTTTTTTTCTCTCTCCTTTTGCGAAACTGCGACCTCGTTTCTCAACACCCTGTCGCCCTCTCTCACGCCTTTTCACTCCCCCCATCCGCCTCGGTGCTCCCACCACGCCCCCCTCCCCCTCCCCCCCCCCCTCCCCTCCCCTCTCTCCCTCCCCCCCCCTCTTCCCCCCCCGGCCGTCTTCCCCTTCTTTTCGTGTCCCCTTGTCGCTTGTGCTCCATACTCGTGCATTTTCCAGTCTCCGCCTCCGTCCTCCTCCCCTCTGCCCCCCCCCCCCCTCTCCCTCTCTCTCTCTCTCTCTCTTCTTCTTTCTCTTTTTCTTCCCTCTTCCTTCCGTCTCCTCCTCCTCCTCCTCCTCGTCTCCTCTTCTTCCCCATCATGACCTCTCCGGCCCCTGCGCCTTCACATAGTCTGGATACAAGTCCAGATCTGGCACAGCAGCCTTCCGCTTCTGCTCCCTCCTCCTCCGCCGCCGCCTCCGCCACCGCCCCCGATGCCTCGCGAGGAGAGCCCGCCGCCGCCGCCGCCGCCGCCGCCGAACTCGCCCGTGCAAAGATAAGCCTGTTTGGGGCGCTGCGCCGCTATGCCGACTTCCCCATCAAGGGCGTCAGCTTCATTGATATCATGCCCCTGTTCCGCGACCCCAAAATGCACGCCACCCTGCTCCGCGCTCTCCAGCTGCAGGCTCTGCAGCTGCCCTCTGTTGCCGCCGGCGCCGGCGCCGCCGGGACGCCGTGGGTCGATGTCGTCATCGGCCTGGACGCCCGCGGCTTTCTGTTCGGCCCCGGCCTGGCGCTGCAGCTGGGCGCTGCCTTTGTGCCCGTGCGCAAACAGGGCAAGCTCCCCGGCCCCTGCGTCACGGCCGCCTACGAGAAGGAGTACGGCGCCGACTACTTTCAGATCCAGGAAGACGCTGTCAAGCCAGGCCAGAAGGTCCTGGTGGTCGACGACATTATCGCGACCGGTGGGTTTTTTTTTATTCTTGTTATTTTTGCTTGTTTTTGTTTGCTTGTTTTTCAATCGCTTTTCATCTTCAGCCCAGCCTCTAACATGATCAGGTGGTTCTGCAAAAGCGGCCGGCGAGCTTGTCCGGAAGCTGGGCGGCCAGCTCATCGGCTACCTGTTCATCCTCGAGATTTCCTTCCTAAAGGGCCGGGAGAAGCTGCAGGAAGCGCCCGTCATCACGCTGCTTGAAGAAGCCGACTAGAGCCACTGCTGCCTATGCGGGCCCTCTTGACGCGCTGTTTTCCCAAACTTTGCCACATCCAAAATGAGGCGGCGGTTTTCTGACTTTTGTTTACCGGGGTAGGGGGGAAATGCAAAAAAAAAAAAGGCAGCAGCAGTAATGGAAACGCTGCGTGTTTTATGATTTACACACACAAATACGCGAGTCTCTTTTTACTCGATCTAATGATACGGCTGGCCGGGGCGCATGGTGGCGGCCCCTCGATGCCCAGCCGGTTGGCGCTACTCTTTTTGATTTCTTGTGTACGCTGCTATCTACGTTTTTTTTTCTACTTTCGTTTTTTTTTTGGAAAGGGGGGGGGAGGTTTCCCCATCCCCCGTTCTGTTGCCATGTTGCTGCGCTGCGATTCCGAGGATTTTGAATCCCAGTCCCAGCAGGAAGGATTCGGGGGCGGGGAGTTTTCGTCATTTCGACATTTCGACATTTCGTCATTTCGACATTACTTCTCGCCCCCATTGCATATACGCCGCTGCATGGGCGTGCTTAGTTGGGACTCTCATATTTAGATCTATCTCGCCTACAATGTGCTTGGTTGCCCTCTCACGGTCTCCACACGTCCTATGCCGTGCGCCTGTGTGTCTGATTGCGTTGCTGTGCTCGACGTTACTGGGCTCGACAATCTTTTGGGGGGGATCAGCAATGCACCACCACCCCACGAATGCTACGGTGGCACTGCAGAGGGCGTATCTACGGGAGAGAGGGGGGTATCGGGAGAGAGGGGGGGTATCTTACGGGAGAGAGAGGAGAGGGGGGGGTATATGGCTGAACGTCCTCTGCGGAGCGGCTGTGCGTAGGGGTGGCTGGAGGGCCCTGCAGTGGCACCTCGGCTTGGCAAGGCAGACAGCCGGTGACTGCTCAGGCCGTGGAGGTGGGATGGCGAGAGCTTTAGACGAGCGCGTGGCCGTGGTGGATGGCCGTGGAGGTGGGTTTGAAGATGGAGAGCTGAAATGAAGCAAAGCCGGAAGATAAGCCGGAAGATGAGCACGTAGATGAGGGTCCGAGATGCAGGGACCCCCAGACGAGCAACGGGGATCCTCCCCGGCAGCGGCAGGTCCACTGAGAGAAGGCGGCACATCTCCGGGCCGGCCGGGCTAGCCTGGTGCCTTGTCTAGAAGCACGGCTAAGGGCGATTAGTTCATCGCCGTGCAGTCTCTGTCCCCGGCACTAGCCAAGCAGCCAGACGGTCTGCAATGGGGCCATGTGACGGGGAGACTTGTAGTGGGCCGCGGTGCCCCTCCCTGGTTTGTGTGTAGACAAAAGGCCATACTGTCCGGGCGCGGCTGCGGCTGCGGCGGCGGCGGCGGCTGCTGCTGCTGCTGCTGCTGCTGCTGCTGCTGCTGTTGCTGCTAAAGATATCCAAGCCACCTGTCCGGAGCGCGCTAAGCGGCTGTTTGGGTGAGCTTTGGCGGCCAGGGCAGCCGGCAAGAGGTCGTGAGAGGCTTCAGCAGCCGGGCGAGAAGAGTGCAAAAGGCAGTCGCGACAGGCTGTGGGCTTAGTCTGTCGAGGCTGGCAAGAAGCCCCAACGCTGAAGGCCAAAATGCCCGAGACGCCGTCCATGCTCTGGCCGCTTCTGTCCGCTGGGCGCCTGGAGCAGCCGCGAGCTTCATCCGTGTTTGGGGTCGGTTTCGACAGACAATCCTCCAACACGCTGACGCGTTCGCACTAGGGGCGTTTCCCAACGGACAGGGTCGTTTTACTCGTAACTCCTCTCTCTGCCCTCTCTTGTCCCGCATCCTGGTCCGGCTCCGGCACCACAACCTGGTCGTCATAGCCCTGTCGGCTCGAGCCGGGCTCGCTGGCCTGCTGCTTCAGATGCAGGCCTTTTTTTTTTTTTTTTTTTTTTTTTTTTTTGCCCTTTAAAGGCGCCAGCCATGCTTTTGTCCCGTAACTGAGCTCCTTCCCAGTTCTGCTGCACTAAAGCGGTTAGCTCAGCCGCATCCACCGCACCTGCCTAGCCAATCGCTTACGGGGGACAAGCTGGCCCAACGTGGCCCCCCCCCCCCAAAAAAGAAATAACGTCCACCTGCCACCAACAACAAGCAACAGAGCGAGAGAGTCAACAGCAGACGCAACCATCACAGCCGCAATCGCAACGACACCGCAAGCCACGCCCACATCCAAACCCCTGTCGCCCGCAACTGCGACGCCTGTGTTTTCCATTGTCCCCGCCGCACGCAAATCCCGCTGCCGGGCTGCCTTTTGATCCCCTGCTGCCAACCGCATCGTCAAAAGCTTCTCTCTCTCTCGCGCGCGCGCGCTCTCTCTCTCCCTCCGCCCTCTGTCAGGCACGCCCTATCTGGCTCTCGATCTCGCCTCCCCTCTCCTCGCCTTCGCTTCGCCTTTGTGCCGACATCATGACGCTCCGGGAAGAGTTCGCGACGCGAAACTTTAGTAAGCCGCGCTCCCTTTGCTAGACTCAGCCCGGGAAAGGAGGGGGATGGGGGGTGATGACGGGGTGGATGTGTGTCGGGCTCTACGGTTGATGTGCATTTTGGGGGAGCTGTTTTGCTAACGGGTCGTCCGGCATAGGTATCTATGGACAATGGTAGGGCGCGCCGTCAACCTTTTTTTCCCTCCCAAACTACGAGCCCTATTCTTTAAGAACAAGACTGACGCGGGTACCAGGCTCGGAATCCTGTCCATGATCCTGTGCTTTGCCCTCGGCATTGCCAACCTGATCACCATCTACCCCGTCATCATTGTGTTTTCCGCCCTGTGCCTGTATGTCTGCCCTGTCTTCTCCCCCTTTGTCTCCCTTGCCTGCTTTGCCGTGCCCGCCTGCTCACAACGCCCCGCGCCTCCAGGGCCTCTTCGTTTGTCATCCTCTTCCTCGAAGTCCCCCTGCTGCTGCGCATCTGCCCGACATCCGCCACCTTTGACGCCGCCATCCGCCGCGTCTCGACCAACTACATGCGCGCCGCCGCCTACGCCGGCATGGCCGTCCTGCAGTGGCTCAGCCTCGTGAGCCACCATGGCTCCAGCCTGCTGGCCGCCGCCGTCGTCCTCTCCTTCACCGCCATCTGCTACCTGCTGGCCGCCGTCAAGGGCCAGGCCTTTGTCGGCAGCAAAACCCTTGGCGGCGCCGGCGTGGCCCAGATGATTGTATAAACCTGTCCTTTTTTTGTTTCCTTTTTTTGTTTCCCTTGACCTTGTGTGCGCCTTGGCCGGTTTGGACGCACATGGACGTCTTGCAGGTGTACACGAACCCGACCATCGTGTCGGCCAGAAACTCAAAAAAAAGAGGGCGAGAAAGAAAAAAAAAAACAGAAAACAGGTTGAGAGCGTGCGACTTTGGTGGCGCCTGTACGCCAGAAAAAAGAGCCAGAGGAGGGCAAGCCATCTTTGGAGCCGGCCGTCCAAGGAGAAGACGGAAAATGGGAGCACTCGGACATGACCTTTTTTGCCTCTTGGCAATGGCTCCCAGCCTCGCTTCTTCCTTACTTCAAAACGACGGGTGCGGGGGAGGAACTGTATAATGTGTTGTTTGCGTTGTTTTTTCTCGTTCATATTGCCTTTTTATGCGTTTATGCGGTAACGGACTCTGGCGTTTGCTGTCGTGGATTGTCTACTTTCTGTTCCATCATCCCTCGCCTGTTTATCAGTTTTGCGTGGGGCGAGAAAGACGCCTCTATATTTTGTTACTTTGCAAAATGCATATATAAAAATCACTGTATGTGACCCCTGTGCCAAATCGTAGCTTACTTCTGCATCTGCCTGGATTGGAAACAACGTGTAGCATAGCGCGAGTGAAAGACCTCGACTACCAAAGGCTTGTTTATATCAGCGTGTGCTCGTTGCCCTTGGCCGGCAGAAACCAGTCGGAGGGTTGTATATCTAAGGTGTTTGCCACGAGAAGCTTCTTCAGCCCAGACACCACCAAATGACAAGCAAGTGCTGGCGCAGAGCGGAAAATGAAATAAAGTGCCCAAACCAATCTACCACCGGACTTTCTCATCTTTCTCTTCTATTCTTTCATCCTAGATCGTCGGGAGTTCGGCCTTCCTATTCCCGGTAAAACCAAGTCACATAACAGTTGCGTGAGGCGGGCGTTTGCATTAATCAAAACAAAAATGGCACGACGTCAACAACAAAAACAAACACAAATGCAGGGCTAGACCGAAAATGAAATCAATCCTTGGAAACATCCTCAACCACAGCAGCCGGCTCTGCAGTGCTGTCCTCGGCAACGCCAGCTTCGGCAGGGGCTTCCGCAGTGCTCTCGCCGGCCTCCACCGCCGCTCCTTCAGCGGCTACCACGCCTTTGTGAGCAGCCAACTCCTTCTCTCCAGCGTCGTCCTCGACCTTCTCCTCAGCTGTCTCGTCTGCCTTGTCGACATTCTCAACTTTGTCGACCGTCTCGGCCTTTTCGACTGTCTCAGCCTTCTCAGCCTTCACGACCGTCTCGGCCTTCTCGACCGGCTCAAGCTTCTCAGCCTCCTCAACCGTCTCAGCCTTCTCGATCGTCTCGGCCTTCTCCGCCTTTTCGGCATGCATTTCCGCTTCAGGCTTCGACTCTGGTTTCTTTTCAGGCTGTTCCTTGATAGCCTCCTTTTCAACAGAAACATGCAGCTGCCCATCCTCTGGATCGATGCTGAAAAGGGTCACGGTCGTTGAAAACCCAAAGGAGACTGGCGCAGAAATAGCAGGCGCAGAAATAGCAGGCGCAGAAATAGCAGGCGCAGAACTAGCAGGCGCAGAACTAGCAGCTGCAGCACCGGAAGAAGTGGCCTGCGGGGCACGCCTCTGCGGGCCACGGGCACGGCCCTTGCGTGCGTCGACAAGAGGCTTCTTCTCTGGTTCCGGGGCCGCGGCCTCGTCTGAAGGACCAGCCGCAGACTCGTCCTTCTTGGGTGCTTGCGGTCCAATCTTCAGTTTCTTGTTAAGATCCGACATGAAGGTGGCCTGTAGCTGGGCAATCTTGCCACCAAACGGGCGGGCGGGCACCGCCGGCTTGGCCCCAGGACGAGCCGGAACAGCAGGCTTGGGCCGATCCGGAACGGCCGGCTTAGTAGACGCCGTCTCCTCGGCGGTGGAGGCGACGGCGGCGGCGGCGGCAGCCACAGCTGCGGCCACCTTGGGCTTCGGGCGGCTGGGAATGCTCGGCGCAGCGGGCTTTTCCACAGCCTTGGCTGACGAGTCGGAAGACTTTCGCGTAGGTCTCTGAGGAACGTCGGGCTTTTCGGCATCAGCCGGAGAGGAGGCCTCCTCCGCCTGGGGGTGGGACACCGTCGTCTGTAGCTGCAGGCTCTCTGGCGTATCTTCCCAGACATCGCGGCTCGGAAACCTCTTGCCCATGGCCGGCCGACGGCTGCTGCTGGGTTGGCCGTTCTGCAGATAGGAAACAATGGACGGAGCAGAAGAGGCGTCTTTGAGAATGGGTTTTGGCGGGCTCCAGAGCGACGGTTTGGGAGCTTTCCTGTTCTCCGAGAAAAAGTCCTCGCCGCGGATCTCCTTCTCCGCAAGTTCTTCTTGCTTCCGAGCAAACGCTTGTGCGGGGGTCTCCCCTTCCTGACGCAGAGCCTCAGCTGCGTGTGCAAACTTGACTCCCTCCTCCTGGCCTTCGCCCTCTGCGATTTCCGGCACCGACACTTCGGCGGTGTAAAAGGCGCTGTTGGGGGGCTCCTCCCAAATATCCCGGCTGGGGAAGCGGCCAGGAACCTCGTCGGCAGAATGTGGTTTCGACGATATAGACCCAGGCCTGGTCGTCTTGCTGTCGTCGTCGTTGGGGAAGAGAGGCTCATACTCCGGCTTGTCGACGTCGGCGGCCTCGGTTTCTTCGGCAACGTGCGAGTCTTTGTCTTTGTAAAGGCTAGAGGGGCGGCTTGTGTGGCGGCTGGATGACTCGTCAAAGGAGCGGCGCTCATACGAGGGTTCGACAGCAGGAGACTGCTCGAACAGAGAGGGGTCTTTGGCGATCTCGTCGGGGGCGAGAATGGGCGTGTCGTACGTGGGTTCGTCAATCTCTGTGGCCGGAGACTCGTCGTCGCTGAACATGACACTCTTGCGACGGATGCGGGGGTCCTCGACATGAATGACGCCTTCGTTGTCTTCGGGGGCAGCAGAGAGCGCAATCTCTGGCGTTGCAAGGGTGGAGCCGGCGCCGTTCGCCTTGCCCTTGGGTGCAACCGATGCGGGGCGCGAGACGGTTTCCTCAATGGCTTGCCAGCCAACCTGCTCGCTTGGAGTCCCGTTGATGTCATGCGTGCCTGTAGGGAAAAGAAACCGTTAGTTCGTGCCTGGTCTAGGGGGCCTAAAAGAGGAGAGAAAAGAGGAGAGAAAAAAAAAAGAGAAAAATGACAGCCCCCCCACGCCCGCCCACGTCACCGGGTTCCGTCCTTCTCCATGCAACCGTTTTTGATGACTTACCGATGCCAGCGCCATGGCTAGCGGTCTCGCGCACGATCCTATCGAGGGCGTCACGGGACATGGAAAAGTCCTGTGCGCGGTCGTGGTGATGGGGTGTGTGCTCCTTCTGGGCGAGCTCGGGGTGCTTCTCGTAGTAGGCCATTTCCAGCCGGTCTGACGGGATGACGCCATGGCCGTGCAGGCCGTAGCTTCCAGGAGGCAGCTCATCAAAGCCGCGGGCGCTGGGCTTGCGGCTGTGGTGGCCCTTGGAGGCCAGCGCATCGGCTGCGGCAGAGCCAGGCGCAGGCGACGGGGCTTGGACGTCGCCGGCGTTGGGGTACATGGGCACCTGGCGGCCGATCTCGGGGATGCCGAGCTCGTCGTCGCCAATGTCGTCGCTGGGCGTTTGGCTAGTGGTGCTGGCCTTCTTCTTGGTGCTGACAGAAGTGGTGGCGTTGATGTCGCTGCTGGGGCGGCCGATGCCATAGGCAGCAGCCTTTTCGCTGTCGGTGCGGGTGACGGCGGCGACGCGCTGCTTGGCACTGAAAGCCGGAAGCGAGGGCTTTGGCGCGAGCAGCTTCAGGTCCTCGCCGACACTGCGAGTTTGCTCGGGGGAGGCGGCACGGCTGCTGCCAGCCTGCGACGAGGCGGCGAGCTCCTCGGCGACGGCGGCGTACTCCATGCCCTCTTGACCGAGCGAGGGCATCTCGACAGCACCGTGCTGGTCTGCCGCCTCGGCAGACGACATGGAGGAAGAGCCATTGTGGACGCTCAAATAGGTGCCGCCCGGGCTCTTGGACAAAAAGGTGTCGTTGAGGGGCGACGGGGCAAAGCGGCCACCGACGCCTGGCGAGACGGAGCGATCAAGGCCGCGGCGGACGGGCCGTGGCGGCACCTTGGGTGTTTCTTGTGTCCTCACCGGCCGCTGGGGAACGACGGGGGGTTGCGCGGTGGCGGTAGGCATTGTAGTGTGAAAGGGGGGGGGGGGGGGAGGGGGGAAGGGGGGGCAAAGGTGGTGAGTGTTGGGTTTTAGTTGATGCTTCGAGAAGAGTAAATCAAGAGTAAATCTGGAAGCAGATTATATGATGCACTCTAAAGCTAGAAACCAGGATGGCGTCAGTCTTTGCGATTGCGAACAAATGCAGCAAGCCCGCTCATAGCACAGACAAGAAACAAAAAGCAAGACTCGACGGCGGAACTCGGAGGAAGAAGAACAAAAAGAGAGCCGAGAAAAAGGTGTAAAGGTGTGAACTCCAAAGGTATTGGGGCAATGCCAAATCAGCCGGGCAAACACGTGGGTTGATACCGGCTGGACAGGGTAGAGAGAGAGAAATACGGTGAGCACAGGCAGGGCGAATAAGCGTAGTGTATACAGTGTTTGGAGAGGGGGGGGGGAGGAAGGTGCAATGGCATGCAATGGCATGCAAGATGGGCCGGTCTAGCTCTCTGCAGCCCCAGACATGCAAGATATGTATCAGATGGGCAGGTATTGGTGCAGTGGCCGGAACGGGCTGCGGGTCAATCAATGCCGGGGTGAAAGTGGAATCCAAAGTATGCAGAAGCGAGTAGGGTCCCGGGAGGAAGATTGTTGCAAGCGGCACACCGCCAGCAAACAGCAGGCCGAGATAACGAGACGGTGGGCAAGGGGGCGGTCAAGCGAAAAGGCGCATCGCCACAGACGGAAACCGTGATAAGGAGGAGGGGCGGAGCAGAAAGTGCGGCTTATTAGCGATAGCACCACGAGCCTGGAAGCCAGGGCCGGCACCGTCGGCCATTGGTGGGAAGGCAAAGCAGGCAGGGGACGACATGAGGCGGCTCGTGTGTGAGATGTGATCGGGCGGCGGCTGTTTCGAAGAGGTCGTTTCGAAGAGGAGCAAAACGTCAAGTCCCAAAAGGGTGTTGATCGGCAGCTGCTGTCCGGTGGGGTTTGGTCGAGTTACCGCCGTTTCGCTTTGCTGATGTGGCCGCTGGCATAATATAAAAGTTTGGGGAGTGATGGGGGCGCCATGAACCTGGAGATTGCGTTTGGAGGGAATCGGGTTGGAAGCAACCGAAAAGGAAGCCATGTTGTAGAAGCGATGGGAGGGGGGGAGGAGGGGGATTATATGAAGAAAGACGCAAAACCTCAAACGTAGGCAGACAGGCAGACGGGACCGTCTTCTTCCCAAAAGCAGAGAAACAAGGCCCGAGGACAGATGGAAACAGACAAGACGCACACAACATGAAGAAACAAGACGAAGAATACCAGAGCGGCAAAAACCATTATGACGCATCACCGAGTCGGGCAAAACGGGCAGCAACGCTGGGAAAGGCCAGCCATGATAAAGCAAGGTGGCATCGGCGGTGCTTACCTAGAGAGAGCCTGAACAAGAATAGATGGGCATGTCAAGCGGCAGACGAGGTCGAAAGACTAGATACGAAGGAAATCGTGTAGAGGAGGAGAAGAAGGAGGAGGAGGGAGGGGGAGGGGAGGGGGGGGGGGGTGGGAGGGAGGAAGTAAAAGAAGGAAAGGAACAAGATACAGGGGAAGGAGCCGCCAGTGCAAGGAGGCTGATGATGTCGAAAGGAAAGTCACGGCGGAGCTGTTAACTGCAAACTAGGACTAACTAAACGCGTAGCTGTGCTGGCTCCGTGTGCCTGGCGGGCAGCACACTGTGCTCACCGGGTGCGGGTTCCAGGCGGACGCTGTGCAGAGACTGCAAATATCTGGCTCGTCATTAGCTGGGAAGCAGCCCAGGTAAGTCGTACCGACGGCGTCGTGGGGCCCAGGCGTGATGCCCTGGAGGGAGGGGAGGAGGGGGGGGGTTACTTTGGCAGCCCAGGCGGGGGGGGGGGCCGGTAGGACTACCGCCTGGTCCCCAGGCCGGCCTGCAGCCGCAGGTGCGACAGGCAGGTAGCGCGCTGTAGCAGTACCTCGTCCAAGGCGCAGAGGGAAAGCGGGCGCAAAGTAGACCTGTAGCCCCGCGGTCCAGGTATTATGGGGCGCAGCAGCGCCGGTGCACAAGGCGGGCGGGCAGGCCGTGCGGATTGCCAGCTGTGGCCTGAGCAAGCACCGTGCGCCACCAACTCAGCAATACTGTAATTGATTGAGCAGACCAGCAAGCGTCGGCCAAGCCGGTGTCTTTGTGCTTGATGGCGTCGAGAGACGGGACGGGGCACCGGAAAGTGAGCCCAATCTGCACATCCTTTGCTCGGCGATGCTGGGACGGCTGCCTCGATGCCTCCCCCTGCAACATACATACAGTACACGTACTCCATCGTTCGGCAGCGTGGACGAATGACGGCACCTCCTGCCTGCTTGGTCTTCACCGCCTCCACTCCACGCAAGAGGGGCGGAGGACCACGCCGGCCGTGTTCTCCACCTCGTGACCGCCAAAAAAACCAAGAACGGGGCTTTTGATCACAGGCGATTCCAGAATCTGCTGGGGATCGCAAAGTGACGGCCGGGAGCACGAGCACGGGTGCAACTCGTACAGTGCAACTCGTACAAGCGCTCGCGTTGATTTGGTGTAGGTCACATGACTTTATACCGCCGTGCTGCTAAGACGTGCGAACAGGTCTTCCGTTTGCGGCTGTTGCTGTGTTCGCAGCGGTCCATGTCCTCACTGCCTGTACATATGACTCTCTTACGAGTACACATGTGCATTGTATGATTTCCATTCTCCCCTTCAGTAGAAAAAAGCTGAGTGAGATGTACACGTGGGTCAGAGTCTGGACAGCTTGCCGTTCCACATCAAGGGACCCCACATTAACTTCTGGGGCAGCATTACTCACGAGAGCCGACGCTAGCCTAGCATGGTGATCTCGTCTTGGTCGTAACTGAAGACTCGATTTGCTGTATATAGCGACCAGAGTCTCGGTCGTGGAAAACTCCTTCCACGAGACTCGAGTCTCGGCCGTGGAAAGCCTCCTTCCACGAGACTCGAGTCTCGGCCGTGAAGAGCCTCTTCCAAGAGACTTGGATACGTACATGGAATCCAAAAGTGGCATCTTGCCGTCACCCAAAACCCAAGCACCTCGGGACAACTAGAGCCCCGTTCTGTGTATCATAATTCGTAAATGTTCCCCCATTTCCTCTTTTCCCAGTCCCCTTTGCTTCTTCACACAATGATCAGGTCGTCGTCGTCGTCGTCGATATGCACAACGTTGGAGCCCCCAATACTGTCGCGACCCGTTTCGCGGATCCCCTTGCCCCCTATTAGGAAGCGCGTCTTTTTTCGCACGGGAGACCGTTCGCCTCCCGGGGTCAGCGACGACGACGACGGCAGCGACGACAGCGACGGCAGCGACGTCGTCGGGACACCTGTGCCTGCCAATGCGGAAGCTGACCCCGTTCTTTTTTCTCGGCTTGCAGCTGCCGCAGAGGCTGCTGCCGAAAAGGCCTGTGGCAGGCTGCCGTTGGCCGCCAGCTTCTCGCCGTCCTTCATGCGCCCCAGCTTGGCCGACAGGCTCTTGCCCCAGCCGAGGGCCGCCTTTGGGGCCGCCGCCGCGCCCGCCGCTGCCGCTGCCGCTGCGGTCCGCTGAGCCACCGAAGCTCGCGGGCGGTGGTGGGTCTGGCTGCTGACCAGACCAGCAGTCAGCGTGGCGCTGCTGTCTGTTCGCTTGCGCTTGGGTGCACCGCCTAGCTGGATCATGGGAGGCGTCGCGTCTGCTTCTCCTGGGCCGTTGGTTTCCTTGTTGGTGTTGCCGTCGCCGCCGCCGCCGCCGCCGCGCCGCGAAGCAATGCTCGCCAGCAGGCTGGCCCGCGAAGTGGCCGTGGCCTCGGCGATGGAGGCGTAGGTGACAATGGCGGGTGAGCTCGTGGTAGCGTTTGCCACAGCCGTGGTTGTCTTTGCGGCGGCCTCCTTGGCTTGCGCCGGCGCAGCCGTGGCCGACTCGGCTGCCAGCTTCATGTAGTCCCGCCCGGCGCCGGACCCGATCTTGGCCAGCTTGCGAGCCAGGTCCATCTCGTGCTCTCGGGCCTGGAGGCGCCGCTTGAGGCCCTCCTTGCGCTCGGCCTTGTCGGCGTAGCCGTCGGCGTCGAGCTTATTCGCGCCGTCGGCGCCGGCCCTCCCGGACATGTACCATTCGGCCTGGGCGAAGCGGTCGTAGCCGTGGTTGGAGCGGGAAGAGGAGTCGTCGTCGTCACGGCCAAAGCGCGCGAACCTGTCGAAGCGGTCGTCGGGGTTGCCTTTGGAGCCGCGTGTACCACCACCCTTTTTCCATTTCCCAATGCCGCCGTTACGCGCCGCGCCGCCAAAACCGGCCGAGCTGTTGATCTCGTTGCGGGTGGCCCGGCTGCGCGAGACGGCATCGTTTGTGTGGAACTCGCAGAACTTGGTGCGCTTGGCGTTGACCCAGGCGTTGCACAGGTTGCCGTCGCGCTTCTTGGATTGGCAGTAGCCCAGGTCACGGGCCGTGCCGATCTCCAGGATCGTGTCGGCGTCCGAGTTGATGACCAGCCCCCAGCGGCCCGTGTTGCGCATGTAGGGCGGCGGTGGGAGCACCATGGGGTTGAGGATGGCCACCACGGTGCCGGTGGTGAGCTTCCAGAAGCGCTCAAAGCCCGAGTCGAAGAGGAAGAGATCGACCTCGTAGTGGAGGTCCACGAGCTTCAGCACCATGTACTTGCCGCGGGACTCCTTTGACGTCGCCGACGACGATGATGATGACGACGACGATGGGCCCTTCCCCCCGGCGGCCTCTACTCTGCCCTTTCGCTCGCGGGGTTCGGACTTGTTCGCGACAATGGCGAACACGACCACGTCGGTCTCGACATCGGGCAGCTCAAAGTCGGGCGCCTTGACGTCGCGCATCAGGTCCTTGAGGCTGAAGGTGGCCTTGCCGCGCAGCGTGCGGGCCACGACGGCATGCGGCAGGTATCGCTTGGTCAGGTGGAAGCTGCTGTACGGGTCAATGGCCGCCGTTACGTGATTCGGGGCGTCAGCAGCAGCAGCAGCAGCAGCAGCAGCAGCAGCATCCTTGTTGGCCGGGCGGGCCCTGCTGCTGTTGGGAGGGTGATTCAGGGCAGACGTGCCCAGAATGTCATCGCGGCTGAATTCCTGGGGCTGCTCCGGCACCACGGGCAGGTCGACGGCCTTGGCCTTGTACTGCTCGAGCTCGGCCTGGCCCAGGGCAAAGCCGGAGCTGCGAATCTTTTGGATCCTCGCGGCGGCGTCTTTGCGAAGGCTCTCCTCGTTACGTGCAGCCGCCAGGCGCTCGTTGAACGTCAGCACACGCGGCTGCTCCGGCTGGGCGGCCTGCTGGCTGCCGCCGCCGCCGCTGGCGGCGGCCGGGCCGGAGCCGGGCGGCGCCCGGCGTGCCGGCGGTCTCTTGAGCGACACATCCTGGCCTCGCAGGCCCTTGTCGATGCCCAGCAGGATCTTGCGAGGCGATTTCTGGACCGCAGCGCTCAGGGCCGACGGGGCCCGGTGGACGGGCGACGCGGGCACCTCGACAGCAGCCGGCGGCTCTGGCGATGCCAGTCGCGGCGCGGCGCCCGCTGTTGAACGGGGATTCGTTCTCGGGTCGGAGATCAGGCCCATCTCCAGCTTCTTCATCATCAGCTTGGTCTCGAGCTCGATCAGTTCCTTGACCAGGACGGTCTCCCGTTGGGTCAGGGGTTCTTTGAGAGCCCTATCTGGCATGTCGCTGTCGAGAAGAGCGCCGCCCAGCTGCTGCTGCCGCCGCCGCAGAGGGGACGGCGAAGTCCGGGCGGCCGCCATGTGCCGCAGTCGTTCGCGGCCACCCGGTGTGCTGAGAAGCACCTCGCGAGGAGACCGCGGGGGCCATTGCGGCTCTTTCAAGGGCGACTCTGCACTGATGTCAGCAGAGAGAGAGAGAGAGAGAGAGATTAGAAGACGATGTTTTTGCTGGGCACTAACTGGGCATCATATCTCTCAACCTCGAAGCACCGGCTCGTTGGCAGGCGTTCGAGGACCGGAAGGAAGACTAGGAGATGATAGAGGGTAGAGAGGACAATCTGGAGGGGAGAAAAGGTCGGACAGAACACGCGCACCAGAAGGACGCAAACAGGGAGCAGCAAACAGAGTGACCCAGAGCGGGTGCGTCTTGTCTACGCTCTGTTTGGTCCTGCCGTGGGCAGTGTCATCTGGAGGGGTGTTTCTGTCCTTTTGTTTTTGACTTTTTCTGGTTCGTTTGCGTTTTGCGTTTTGCAGCGATTTCCGTTTGTCGGCCCGACAACAATGGGTGGTCGACTGGTACGACGTCTGGTCGGATAGCTGCACCGAGAGCTGGCAGGTGGCTGCAAAGGCCAAGACAGCGAACAGAAAAGAGCAGCACAAGGTAAAAAGAGTCTCAGGGTGGAAGAGTGGGTGGCGCCGGATGAAAGTGTCGAGAGCCTTATCGGCAGGAGCGAAGAGACTTGGCACAGCGCTAGGGCCCTGTAATTTACGCGTTTCGGCGCGTCCAACGCGTCCCGCTCATTTAGATTATTTGATAAGCGGTTTTCCATGTCCAAGGGGGCTCTCTCCCCTACGACGACCGCACAAGAACCCATCAACAACACTTGCCGAGTGCGTTTGCTTGATAACGCCCCGGCACGACGAGAGCCCTGCGCGCATCTTCCCTGAAAAAAAGAAAGCGCCCGACATGCCGCCGCGGGCCACCCGGTCGAAAGGCGCCGCAGCCTCGGCCGCGGCCTCGTCCTCGGCGACAACCTCCAAGTACTGCCTCGACGCCGACAACAGTGCCAACCCGCCCAAGCTGTTTATCCTGCCCCGGCAGGCCACGGCGGCCGCACGCATTGTCACCCTGCCGCACCCGCGCCACCCGGACCGGCCGACGCGGTACCTGGTCTGTCCCGAGAGCGGCGTCTTTGAGTTCACGCAGCTGGGGGCCGGCGCCGGCGCGGCGGCGGCGGCGGCGACGATGCCACGCAGCTGGCTGCTGGCCGGCAAGACGCCGGCGTTTGCGCCGCAGGTCACCACGGGCGCCGACCTCTACGTGGCCTCGCCCTTTGACCCGCTCTTCCTCGTGTTGCCGGCGCTCGCGGCGGCCCCTTGCTCGTCGTCGTCATCGTCGGCGGACGCCGGCGCCGGCGCCGGCGCCGGGCCCAAGCGTCTCTTTCTCACGCCCGAAGACCACCTGGACGCGCTGCCGGCGGCGCACTCGCACCTGGCCGAGCTGCTGCGACACCAGGCGGGCGTGCGGCGGCTGTTTGTGGCGCGCATGGCGGCCGTGTGCGACAGCGTCGACGTCGGCGGCGGCGGCGGCGGCGACGGCGACGACGAGCCCCTGTACCGCCTTAACGAGGACAAGCTGCTGGCGGTGCTGCTGGCCAAGGCGCAGTGCATGAGCAGTGGGCCCGGCGGGCTGCCGCGCAGCATGGAGGAAAAGTTTGTCGCGCGCGCGCTGGAGGCGCCGGTGCTGAGCGTGAAGAGCCAGGCGGCGGCAGCGGCCGGTGGCGGCGACGGCGACGGCGACGGCGACGGCGACGGCAACGGCAACGGCGACGGTGACGTGCGCACCGGCATGCAGGCGGGCGACGACGTGGTGGCGCTGCAGCGGCTGCGCGTGGCCCTGCGCTTCCTGTGCGCCAGCTACGTGCCGGCGGCCCTGGCGGCGGCGCTGGAGCAGCGGCTGGCGGCCGGCGGCGGCGGCGGCGGCGGCATGGCAGTGGACTTTGCGCCGCTGGACACCTACCTGGACCGGCTCGCGCAGATGCGGCAGGAGGCGGCGCGGGCGCGGGCGGCGGCGCTGGACTACACGCGCAAGCGGCCGCTCGAGGACAGCCTCGACGACGGCAACGCCGACCGGAAGCGCAAGAAGGAGGACGAGGAGCGGCGCAAAAAGGCCGAGAGCCGCGGCGTGCGCGAGCTCAAAAAGGTCAACGTCAGCGGCATGAAGAAGATGAGCGACTTTTTCAAGAAAAAATGACGGCTCCGGGCGTATGGGGTTGGCGCGGCGTTTCTGCTTTTTTTATACTGGATATTTGCTTAGGATCTTGATGCTGCCTTTATGTTTTGCATGGTCCATGATGCTGCACTCACGTTTTGCATGGTCCATGATGCTGCACTCACGTTTTGCATGGTACCACGATGCTGCATTCGCGTTTTGCATATTATCATGATGCTGCATTCCTCGTTTACCGTACCATTTACAATGTAAGATATATGGCAACGCGTCGTCATAAACGCCGCCTCACCGCGTGCCGCCTCCGCGGGCGCCGGCCCGCGGTCCTCTCGACGACAACCCCCGCCCGATATAGGAGCCGCCCCTGGCGCTCTGGTACGAGCTCGAGGCCGTGCTGGTGTCGGCCGCCGCGCGGCTCGGGATCGACGTGCCGACCGAGCCTGCGCGTCCGTAGCGCGCGCTGATGGCGGCCCGCGAGGGCAACGAGCTCCCGGCGCGGCCGCCGGCCGTCCCCGGCGCCGTCAGGGAGCTGCTGCCGCCGCCGCTGTTGCTGCTGCTGCTGCTGCTGCCACGGCCGCGGCCGCGCACACTGCCGCGCACGCTGCGGGCCAGCCCGGACGCCGATGCGGACGACGGCCCGCCGCCGCCGCCGCCGCCGCCCACCAGGTGCCTGCGTTCCTCGGTCTCTTCGGCCTTGCGCCGGGCCTCTTCGCGGCGGCGATGCAGCTCGGCGGCGCGGCGCTCGGCCTCCTCCTGCTGCTGGCGCCGCTGCTGCGCCTCGGCCTCGGCGGCGACCAGGTCCTGCGTGGCGCCCTGCCACGCCGGGTTCAGCAGCAGGCGCTGGTTGTGCTCCGTCTGCGACAGCAGCCGCGTCCACGTGTTGAGCAGCCCCGAAGCGTTGCCCACCGTCTGTGCCACCGTCTGCATGTCGCCGCGCGTGCGCTCGAGCGTGCCGATCACGCCCTCCAGCACCGCGTTGATCTGCTGCACGCCCTCCAGCTCACGCTGCAGCGCGGCCTCGCGCGCCTCGTGCGCGTCAAACGCAGACGGCGGCGGTGACAGAGGCGGCGAGGACGGCGTGGACGGCGATGGTGAGCGGCGTCTCGTCGGTGGTGTGCGGGGCGGCCGGCTGGCGGTGCCGTGGCGGCTTGCAGGACGGACCGGCGACGAGGAGAAGAGCTCGGAGCTGTCCATGGGACGGGGGGGGGGAGAAAGAGAGGGGGAGGAAGAGAGGGGGAGAGAACGAGAGGGGGGGGGAAGAGAGGGGGAGAGAAAGAGAGGGGAGAGGCAGAAAGGAGTGGAGATAGAACAGACAAGGAAGAAGCCCTGCGTCCTGTGCCTGATTCTCTCGTGACGACGCAGGGATGACGTTGTGTTTCGCTGTACTCTAAATGCAACGTCTTTTTGTGACTGCCGGGCTCGGGCGCGCTGATTGGCCAGGTCCGGCTCTGGTGAGCTGGCGCGACGCGTCCGTCACGCGTCTTTTAATGGGCCTGCGGGACTAGCAGCAGGGAGTCCTGCGGGGCCCACTCAAAAGCAAGGAGGCTGGTGCACAGACGGTAACGCATGGCTGCCCAGTGACTGGCCGCCAACGGGCAGCCGGAGCATCCCCAGCCACCTTTTTCCCTGAGCAGTCTTCGCTGCCCGACTTTTTCGGGTTCTGCAACCCCCATTGCCCATTGCCCATTGCCCATTGCCCTTTGCAACCAACACACCGTCGTCACGATCACCACTTTTGTTTTGTTTTGTTCGCCCTTCTTCTTCACTTGGTTTTAGATATTGTTTGCGCCAATATCTTTTACTTTATTTTGAACCCAACAACGCCCTCGTCGAGTGCTTCGAACCTCGTTCAAAAAAAGCACAAGCGACGCGCACATCTTTTACATTACGCAAAAAGAAAACACCGTGTCGCCCCCGAAAAGCGATTTGTTGTCGCTGGCTGCCGCTCCGGGCTGAGGGCGCTGCCACTCACGGTTCCGGTCGCGGGGCGCTGTGTCGGCCTCCGGGAAACGTGCTGCTGCACTGACTCGAGCACTTTCTTGACCGCTCAAACAACCAAAACACGCGGCCACTCGACAAGAACGAGCCCGACCGGCGGCACAGTTTGAAATTCACCACCGACTGCGTCTGCTGTTCCCCCCCTCCCCGCCTCTGTGCAACCCTTGACTTGTCTATTTTATTTTTTTCTGCCGTCTCTTCCCAACATGAACACGCCAACCCGACGAAGGGCCGTGGCCACCACCCCTTCTCCGCCGCCCAATCTACGCACTCCACCAACACCCAGGCTCGGTTTTGCAGACTCGTGGGAGCCCTTTTCGCCTAGGAAGTCGTCTCGCTTGTCGTCCAAGTCGGCTGCATCTACATCGCTGGCTTCTTCTTCTGCTGCGCGCACGCCCTCGCCTTCAGGGCCGTCCCGCCAAAACTCGTCCCGCCAGCTTCGGTCGCCCCGGGCCGTCACCAAAGGCAGCACCGCCTCTTCGCTCGATCCCGCCGCCATCTCGCCGGCTCCTTCGCCGCGAAAAAAGAGAATGCCGTCCACGGCGGCTCTCTCGCATTACCTGAGCCCGGATGTCGCTTCCTCCAAGAAGGCGGCATCGGCGGCAGCCGCCGCCGCCGCCTCGCACGCCGGCCTGAACATGCTGCCAACGCCGGCCAAGACGCCCAGCAAGAAACTGCATGCCGCCTCGCAGAACGAGAGCAACATTGCGGCGATTGCGCGGAACCTGTTCCACGGCGATGTCGACGAGGTCATGTCGTCGCCGAGCGCCAAAAAGGCGAAGCGGGCCAAGAAGTACACGGGCATCTCGCTCGAGAGCTTCACCGTCGTCGAGGAAGAGCAGTCCATCCCCATCTTCACCGACTCGCAGGACCGCATGCCCGAGGCCGACTTTAGCAGCGACAATCCCTTTTACGGCAACGGAGCTGCGCCCTCTCACGCAGAGCCGGCTGCCCGCCGCCGCAGCAAGCGCAGCCACGTCACGATTCCCGGCGAGGGCAGCCTGACCGTCGAGGACGCCAGCCGCCGTGAAGACGGCCTCGTCTATGTATTGTACGTTTTTTTCTTTCTCTTTTTTTTTGTTCTTATTCTTCCATTTATCTTATTCTTCCATTTCTCTTATTCTTCCATTCTCTTATTCTTCCATTTCATGTCATTACTGCATCCTGACTGACGGACAGCCGTGGCAAAAAAATCTTCCGCAAGTTCGAAGACAGTGCTGCTGCCCAGGAGGAGGACGTCCTGGACGGCATCATCCCCGGCGGCAGGCGCCTGACGCGGTCGGCCATTAAGCCCAGACTGCTCTTCCCGCGCGAAGAGCTCAGGGAGAGGGCCAATCGCAACCTCAGCCGGCAGGTTGGCAGCACCACCGACGACGAAGAGGCCGTGACGGACATTGAAGACGGCAACGGCGACGAGACGGACTTTGAGGAGGAGGAGAAGGAGGAGGAGGAGGAGGAGGAGGAGGAGCCTGTGAGCACGCCGGCCGCCATCGTGCACAGCAAAGTCCCGAGCACGCCGCCGCGCGCGCCGCGGTTTGCGCCGGCATCGCCGCCGGCCACCGCACGCACGACGCGCTCGGCCCACAAGGCGGCGGCGGCAGCGGCCAACCTGGCAGCAGTAGCAGAGACGCCGGCGGAGGCGGCCGAGCCGTGCCCGACGAGCAAGAGCGCGCGTCTCAAGAAGCGCAGTCCGTTTGACAGCTGGCGGCAGACCAAGAGCAGCAGCGGCGCCGCGGCCGGGCACAAGCGGTCCGCCGACGATCTCGGCGCGGCTGTGCCGGCGGCAACGTCGAAGCGCGTCCGTGGCGCCTAAGCCGATGATGGTCTAGCAGTCTGCACTTTTTCCTGGCGGTCTGCTCTCTCTCTTCTCTCATCTGCTCTCTCTCTCTCTCTCTCTCTCTCTCTCACTCACTCTCTGTTTCTCTCTCACACACACACTCTCTGTTTCCCCTGCAAACCTCATTGACGTTTCACTTTTTGCCGTTTACTGTCTGTGTCTGTCTCGTGGGCGTTTGCATGAAGGGATGTATACATAGATTTGGAAGCTGTGCCGCACTGGTCGGATCCGAGGGCGTAATCACTTTTCTTTCAGTCTGTCTTAATTTCCAGTCTCCTTTCGATTTCAGTCTTTTTTCACTTTAGTCTTTTATTTCCTCCGTGTGTTTCTTTTCACGTTTTTCTCCCCTTTTTTTCTCTTTGCCTTTTACTACACTGTCGCGCACATTTGCTCTTACGGACGTGCTACGAAGGAATCCAGAATCTGCGGAAAGGGAGCACAGCAGGGCCGTGTGGGAGCCTGGCACAGATTGTTTTTGGCCGAGATCGAAACAGAAAGTCGTGAGTTTGTACAAGAACGGGGAGATATCCAGATGCTGTAGCTAGATATGCGCTAGATATGTCCCACAACAGAAGAGTGCCTGCCAGAGACCGAATCCATGGGGCGTCATGGCCTGTCGTGCCTGCCCGCTGTGCGGCCCCGCCCCCGCAGCAGAGTTCTGCCATGGCTAGCGCCTATCTCGTGCTCGCTGCTGCACTAACAAGTCACGATTTTCGGCTCCTGTGTCCAAAAAGGCAGCCGTTGGGAGTCGAAGAGAGGAGGACAAGACGGCCTGCAAAGCACAGCAAAAGGAACACAAGACCAAGACGTACAACACCATATACTAGACGAGACGCAACGCACAGACGAGACGCAATACGACGCACCACAGACGGCAACATGCACATTCTCGTGGTCAACGACGACGGCCCGCCGTCGACGCACTCGTCGCCATACGTGCACAGTCTCGTGCGGGAGCTGCAGGCGGCCGGGCACCTGGTGTCGGTGTGCCTGCCGCACACGCAGCGGTCGTGGATCGGCAAGGCCCACATGATCGGCCAGACGGTCAAGCCGCTCTACTACCGGCCGCCGGGGCCGGACGCGCCGGCTGCGGGCCTCGAGCGCCGGCCCGGCGAGCCCGAGAACGAGGGCACGCTGCACAGGCGGCCATACCGGCCGGTGACGGCGGCGGCGGTTTCGGGCGGCAGCGCAGACGCAGGCGCGGCCGCTCCGGCGGCTCCGGCGGCCCCGGCGGCCCCGGCCCCGGAGGAGTGGGTCCTGGTGGACGGGACGCCGGCGTCGTGCGTGCAGATTGGGCTGTACCACCTGTTCCGCGAGCGCGGCCCGGTGGACCTGGTGGTGTCGGGCCCCAACTACGGGCGCAACACGTCGGCCATGTTCGCGCTGAGCTCGGGCACGCTGGGCGGCGCGCTGGAGGCGGCGTCGTGCCGGCGGCGGGCCATTGCGCTGTCGTTTGCCTTTTTCTCGCGCGACCACGACCGCGACGTGATCGCGGCGGCGACGCGCCAGGCAGTGCGCGTGATTGCGGCGCTCGAGCGCCAGTGGCCCGCCGACGGCAGCGTCGACCTCTACACGGTCAACGTGCCGCTGGTCGCCGACGTCGAGACGCGCAAGGTCCTGTGGGCCGAGATGCTGCAAAACTACTGGCGCAGCGACGGCGGCGGCTGCTTCGTGGCCGCCGACGACGTTGACGTCGACGCCGGCGCCGACGACGACGACGACGAGGCCGAAGAACGCATCCGGCAGGCCGAGCCGGCGGCGGCGGCGGCGGCTGCTCCGGCCCATGCTCACCACCACCTCACGCACAAGCACTTCAAGTGGCAGCCGCAGCTGGGCGACGTGCACAAGAGCGTCGACGAGGCGCCGCCGGGCAACGATGGCTGGGTGGTGCGCGAAAAGCACACGAGGTAAGTACGGGTTTAGTTGGGGGGGGGGGGGGGGGCTCTTTTGCTTCGCCAGTGAAAGAGAAGACAAGTCGTCACTGACACAGGCACAGCATCACGCCTCTAAAGGCCAACTTCTGGCACGCGGCGCCCCAGCTGCACCAGACAGAGTTTCAGCTGTGAGTAAGGTCGCCGTCAGGACGGGACCGCCACGATTATCCCGCGTCGGATTCCAGGCAAAATCCATCCGCGCGGGAGCTCGTGGTGTGTGACATGCATAGCAGCGTGAGAGAGAAGAGGGAGAGAGAGGCAGAGAGAGAGAGTGGGCGAGAGAGAGGGCGAGAGAGAGAGCGAGAGAGCGAGCGAGAGAGCGAGAGAGCGCGCGCGAGAGAGAGAGAGAGAGAGAAACAACTGAATAGGCGAGACGGCCATGACATCAAAACACGAATCTATCATAGAGGAACTTTGACGCAATCAAGGCTCGATCTGGCTTGACTTGTGTCTCTTTTTTTCTCGCTCTGTCCATGGCCCGGTCTCTCTCGTCTCGCGTGTCGTGTCGTGCCGTGCCCTGGCTCTGTCCCCTGCCGTCTTTTCTCAGAAACAGTCGTGCTGATGCATCGCCGCAGTGGAAACGAGGCCGCAGCACCAGCGCTGGAGAACCTGTCTCTCTCGGACACCGCCTCCCCCCGGAAGCTCTACGCCCTGGTGGCGTACGAAGACCCGTACGTGCAGCCGATCCTGCTGTCGGCGCTGCAGTCGCTTGTGCCCAGCGAGCGGCTGTGTCTGCTCGACGCGACGGCCGCAGCATCGGCGTCGGCGTCGGCGTCGGCGTCGGCGTCGGCGTCGGCGTCGGCGTCGGAACCCTTTTCGCTGGCGGCAGCGCTGGCCAAGGCCGGCATACCCGGGGTTTCCGAATCGGCGGCGGCGTGCGTCCTCCAGATCACGCCCTACGAGGCCATTGACTTTGGCTACGCGGCGGCGCACCCGCTCACGACGGTGGTCAACAGCTACGTGATCCGCAAAGCACTGATCCGCAAGCACTTTCTGGCTGCCACAGTCGAGCAGTGGGTGGCCAAGCGGCCGGCATCAGTGCTGGGCGGCCACGTGCGGCGCACAGAGTCGTTTGAAGTCGACTACGCCGAGTTCCTGGACGACGCCCTGGTGGAGGCGTTTGACCTGCGGGCGAGCCTGGCGCGCAACGAGGCCGTCGACGACGCCGCCCAGCGGGAGTGGTGGATTCTCAAGCCCAGCATGAGCGACCGGGGCCAGGGCATCCGGCTGTTTAGCACCATGGACCAGCTGCAGGCCATTTTTGACGGGTGGGAGCCGGAGGAGGAGGAGGACGACGACGATGATGAAGAGGGGGCGGACGACGACGACGAAGAGGGGGAGGACGACGCCGACGACGCCGACGCCCACCCGGGCGACATCACAACGTCGCACCTGCGGCACTTTGTGGCCCAGCCGTACATTGACCCGCCGCTGCTGCTGCCCGGCACGGGCGGCCGCAAGTTCCACATCCGCGTCTACGTGCTGTGCGTGGGCGCCCTGCAGGTGTACGTCTACCGCGACATGCTGGCGCTGTTTGCCGCGCACCCGTACACGGCGCCGTGGGAGCAGGCCGGCGGCGGCCCCGACCTGGAGGCCCACCTGACCAACACGTGCCTGCAGGACGAGGCCGACAAGGGCGACGCCGTGCGGCGGTTCTGGGACCTCGAGGACGGCGCCATGGCCAAGGACGACATCTTTGGGCAGATCTGCCGCGTCACCGGCGAGCTCTTTGAGGCCGCCGCCGTCGGCTCGCCCGTCCACTTCCAGCCGCTGGCCCACGCGTTTGAGGTCTACGGACTGGATTTTCTTGTCGACGGGGGCGGCCGCTCGTCGGCGTCGGCGTCGGCAGCGTCGTCCTCGTCCTCGTCCTCCTCCGGCACCGCGTGGCTGCTCGAGGTCAACGCGTTTCCCGACTTCCGACAGACGGGGACGGGCCTGCAAGCGCTGGTGGCGCAGTTCTGGGCGGCCGCGCTGCGCCTCGTTGTGCAGCGCTTCCAAGGAGCCGGCGACGGTGGTAGTAGGGGTGGTGGTGTTGGGGTTGGGGGCCGGCCAGAAGAGGCAGGCCGGCAGATGGTGCTGGTCAAGGACCTGGATCTTGGCAGGCGATGAGTACCGTCTGAAGTGGGCAAGAGAGCGTGAGAGAGAGAGACTATTGGCAAATACAGGCGCAAAGACTGGCAAAAAGATGCAGCCGTGAGAAAGGAGCAAAGCCTCGTGGTGACGCGGACACGAGCTTGGCGGGCCTGACGCCCCCCCCCGGCGCCAACAGCCGAGGCAGACGGCCAAAAGAAGCCTCTCTCTCATGTCATTCATTGCCCGGTCTTATCGCATCGCGATGGCCGGCGGTGATATATACAAAGTACTCGTACGGAGACGCGTCCGCCGTCCCAAGACGCCGGGTCTAGAAGGATGCGAGATAGCCAGTGGAAAAGACGATCTGCGCCGAGCAAGCTCAAAGACGGACGAGCACTGCCACAATCCCCACCCGGCAGCATTGCTACCCACCGCGCCGGTGTCTTGGCTCGTCGCCACGGCCGGAAGAGAGTTGCAACGGGCCACGAAGACGGCAGGTGGGCAGCGAGGAGAAGACGCTACGCTCCGCCGGCCGTGATAAGAGAGAGGGGGTCAGGGCAGCATTCGTACTGGTACGAGTACGATAAACAGACAATCAATATCCACGTCTCTCAGTAATAACACGAACAACGGAGCTTTGCTGAAATGAACGCGCCGTGGTGACAGAACGCAGGCCCACAAGACGATTTCGCCGGGGGTAAATGACGATGGAGCAAAACAAAATGACGGCTGTCTGGGCCCGCTCTGGTCTGGCAATGCTCCGTAAGATAGTGCGGATATTGCGTGAGATGGGCAAATAATACGGAGTAAGCTCAAGGGGACGGCGCAGGGGAGAACACGACGCACCGCCTTCTAGGCGGCCTTCTTGGCCTTGAACAGAACAAGGCTGCGCCGTTGTCCCTCTTGGCCTCCTCCTCTTTGGGTTCCTCCTCTTGCCGTTTAGGTGCCTGGGATCCTGGGATCCTGGGTTCCTGGGCTCTCAGCCAGATCGCTGCAAGGACATGAGCACGCGTTTTTGCGCCCGGGCCTTTGGAAGAGAGTCAAAACGACTTGGCGAGTCTCCCCTATTCATTTCCCCCGTCTTTCACTCGCCCCTTTTTTCAGTACAAATCAGCGATAAAGGATCTCATATTCCGCGAAATCAACTGCAAATGCCAGCGTGGCGTTCCGAGTGGCGTTCATACACGCTGCCCTTTTGTGGCGAATGAACGAATTAACAGACGTCATGGCTCAAGCATCACGGGACAGACGATGCGAATGAAAGCACAGTGTCTCTCCCACAGAGGATCTCGAGATGCGTTTCCCGCATGCAGCGCAGCCAAGACGCGAAGCGCCTCGGCTCGCTTGGCGGCGAGGCGGCGAGGCAGCCGGACGCCAGGCTGGGCAGACAATTGGCGACATTGGCGACATTGGCGACATTGGCAACGTCTGGCTGGTGCCGTTTCCGCGCAGTGGCGGCGGCTACAGCGCACTCGACGGCGCCGGCGCGGGAAACAGGCTGCGCTAGCGCCCCGAGGCTCGCTAGAAGGCCGTGGCATTCTGGCGAAGCCCGTTCCCTATCGTTCTGGCCCCCCCCCCCCCCTGGCAACCGCGGGCCCGATACGCTTTTTTACAAGCGCCATTATCCTGACCAAACGGGCCCAATCAACGACTCGCGCCCGGTGGAGAAGGGTGTGGGGGGGGGGGGGACGCCGTAGCCCACTGTGCGCAGACCCTCCTGGGCAGTGCCAAATGTGATTGAGCCCTGAAAACAGGCCGGCCGACCGGGCGTTTCAGCGTGGCTCGTCCAGCGCAGCTGCCAAATCAGGCCTTGAAGTACGTGCCAGCGCGTCTTGGCAGCTTTGGGCCCGGTGATGGTCGTAGGAGACAAGAAAAAAAATCTAGCAAGGAAATCTTACATACTCCGAAAGATACGGGACCCGACGCCGTTTGCGTTTTTTTTTTTTTTTTTTTTTTTTTTCAAATCTCACCGGTGGCCTCTACCGTGCCAACGGCCACGCACGGTGCCCCGGCGCGCCTTCCCAAAAGGCAAGTGCCAAAAGGGGCGTGCGTGTCGCACAAAGGGGGTGTGCTTGTATCATCGACGTGAGTTGTAGTCCCGATGCCAAGACGCTGTTTTGCACAGCCCCCTTCGGTTGTTGCTGCCCGTAAAGTACGTGACTGCCCGTAGAGCAAGTATGGCAGAGAATATTGTACTGCTTCTTTAGGCCCAGAGAACCTCGCCATCACCAACCCCGTCCTGGCTTCTCTCCCTCCCTCTCCTGCACAGGGCCGTCAGAGAGACCGAGAAACGAACACCCGCCCGCCCTCTGCCCTCTCTCTCTCTCTCTCCCCCCCTCCCTGCGTGTATCCTCGCGGCAGCAAATGTGTCGGGCTCTTCTCTGCTGCTCCCTCAACGCCTCTCCGCCCTCCTCGGCCTCCTTGGCAAGCTTTTCTCTCGCTGCTTTCTCGGAGTGTGCCTTGCAGATTCGACCTCCTTGTCTCACCGTTTCGGGCTGACAAGTTCTCTCCCACCTCAATTGCCCCGTCTCTCGTGTGCCCTCCCCCTCGGACCGGTCCTCGACTGCCTCTTTGCCCCGGTCCTTTTTGAGCTCCATCCGTCTCGGTCAGAGAGCCCTTGCCACTCACACTGCCTGTCTGCCTGCCTGCGCCTCGCCTGCCGTGTCAAATCATCTTTCGATGAGCATTGCCCCAGCCTCGCCTCTCTCTCCATCTCAGATCGGCTTCACCTGCCCGCCATTGTTCTAGCCTGATTCTCGAGAAACTGCCAACACGCGGCGTCCCGGCTGCCCAACAGCTCTCTCCGCCACCGACTTCTGTTCTCCCTTTTGGGGGGCGAAGCGTGACTTACCGATCGCGCTGTCGTTGCGCCAACAAACACCAAACAAGTTCCAGAGACGGCCACCCCTCCCGCCAAGTTGGTTCCACCGCGTTGACGACTCAGCCTCGTTCCAGCCGGTGCGAGGTTTCTCGGTGCTGTTTTTGTGTGTTTGAGCGCTGCTGTCTAAGCCCACGGCGCTTGCGGTAAGGCCTCCTCCCCCCCCCTCCCCTTCTCGAGTGGATGACAGCGTGAGGCCGCCGGTGGACCCTGCCTCGAAATCAAAGCATAGAAGAGAGAGCTATGATTAGAACATGGGACTGATTTGCCATCTAGGAGCGAATAAGCAACAACTCTTCAGCTTGAGACACCTTTTCAAAAAAGGTCCAAAATGGCGGACCACTCCAGCAAGGGCAGTGCGGCTCCGATCCGGAGACCTCGAGCGTGAGTGTTTTTTTTTTTTTTTTTTCCTCTTTGCGGTGTTCTTGAGGAGGTTTCGGCGGCGGTAGTCGGGGGAGGACTAACCAAGGCAATCAAACCTCGACAGCCCGACCATCACAATTGACACCACGGCCGTCAACACGCCCCCTCCCCCGGTTGTGCAGACCGATGGCGTGCCCCTGTACACCAGCTCGCCCATATCCATCACTGCAGACGATATGGCGCACAGCCCAACAGCTGCTGATCCGCTGGGATCGCCCTGGTCGGGGCTGCATTCACCCGGCGGCAGCGTCCTGCCCGTCCCCGCGGGCCGGCCGTCGCTCCAGACCGCACCGTCCTTTGAAAGCCGCGACAGCCGGCCAACGAGCCCGCACAATGTGTCGAGCCCCGTCCTGGGCCGCGGCGACCGCACGCACGGCTTCCTCGCCGTGCCTCACACCGTCCGGCCACGCCAGGACTCGTTTGATTCCGAGGACGGCTCGCACTCGGTGGCCACCTCCCAGGGCGAAACCGTTGTCGGCTCGTCGTCGTACACCGGCGGCGGCGGCGGCGGCGGCGCCAGCGGCGGCAACGGCGACAAGATGTCGCGCAAGCTGTCGGTCGACGGCTCCTCCAACAATGATCGCATCATGAACGACGCCGACGCGCTCAAGCCCGACCTGGGCAAGGAGGCCGACTTTGAGGTCAGCGACAACCGCTTTGCCTTTAGTCCCGGCGAGCTGAGCAAGATGTTCGACCCCAAGAGCCTGTCGGCCTTTTACCGTCTCGGCGGCCTGGCCGGCCTGGAACGAGGCCTGCGCACCAACCGGCGGACCGGCCTGAGCTCCGACGAGACCAGCCTCCCCGGCACGGTCACCTTTGAGGAAGCCACGCAGCGCGGCGACGGCGGCCAGAAGAAGAGCGACAGCGACACTTCGGAAAAGTCGTCGGCGGCGGCGGCGGCGGTATCGGCACCGGCATCAACCACCTCCGCGGCGGCCGAGCTCTTTGCCGACCGCAAGCGCATCTTCAAGAACAACCGGCTGCCGGAGAAGAAGGCCAAGTCGCTGCTGCAGCTGGTGTGGATTACGTTCAACGACAAGATTCTGATCATGCTGTCGATCGCGGCGGTGGTGTCGCTGGCGGTCGGACTGTACCAGACGTTTGGGCAGAAGCACACCCCGGACGACCCGCCGGTCGAGTGGATCGAGGGCGTGGCCATTATCGTGGCCATTCTGATCGTGGTCATTGTCGGCTCGCTCAACGACTGGCAAAAGGAGCGGCAGTTTACCAAGCTGAACCGCAAGAAGACGGACCGGCTGGTCAAGGTGGTGCGCTCGGGCAAGCTGCAGGAGATCTCCATCTTTGAGGTGCTCGTGGGCGACGTGATGCAGCTGGAGACGGGCGACATGATCCCGGTGGACGGCGTGCTGATCGAGGGCCACAACATCAAGTGCGACGAGTCGCAGGCGACGGGCGAGTCGGACCTGATCCGCAAGCGCTCGGCTGACGAGGTGTTCGCGGCGATTGAGAACCACGAGGACCTGCGCAAGATGGATCCCTTTGTGCAGTCGGGCGCGCGCGTGATGGAGGGCGTGGGCAGCTTCCTGGTGACGGCGACAGGCGTCAACTCGACGTACGGCAAGACGCTGATGGCGCTGCAGGACGACCCCGAGATCACGCCGCTGCAGGTGAAGCTCAACGTGATTGCCGACTACATTGCCAAGCTGGGCGGCGCGGCGGCGCTGCTGCTCTTTGTCGTGCTCTTTATCGAGTTTCTGGTGCGGCTGCGCAACATGCCGCACTCGGTGACGCCGGCGCAAAAGGGCCAGGACTTTATCTCCATCTTCATTGTCGTCATCACCATTATCGTCGTGGCCGTGCCCGAGGGCCTGCCGCTGGCGGTGACGCTGGCGCTGAGCTATGCCACGGCCAAGATGGTGCGCGAGAACAACCTGGTGCGGCAGCTCAAGGCCTGCGAGGTCATGGGCAACGCCACGACCATTTGCTCCGACAAGACGGGCACGCTGACGCAGAATCGCATGCGTGTGGTTGCCGGCTCCGTGGGCACGACGCACCGCTTCGGGGGCGCGAGCGAGGAAGGCGATCGTGATGGTGGCGCGGTGGCGGCGGCGGCGGCGGCGGCGGCGGCGGCGGCGGTGACAGAGGAAAAGGCAGATGCGCCCTCGGCGACGGCGACGGCGACGGCGACGGACGGCGGGCGCTCCATGAGCGCGCAGGAGCTGGGGGCGGTGCTGAGCCCGAGCGTGCGGGCGCTGCTGCTGCAGTCGATCGCGGTCAACTCGACGGCCTTTGAGGGCGACGTCAACGGCGTGCCGGAGTTTGTGGGGTCCAAGACGGAGTCGGCGCTGCTGACGTTTGCGCGCGAGCACCTGGGCATGGGGCCGGTCAGCGAGGAACGGGCTAACGCGCCGCGCACGCTGCAGCTGATCCCGTTCGACTCGGCGCGCAAGTGCATGGGCATCGTGCTGGAGCTGCCCAACGGGCGCGGAGCGCGGCTGCTGGTCAAGGGAGCCTCGGAGATCATGCTGGAGCACTGCACGCAGGTCCTGCGCGACCCGGCGCGCGACACGGCGCTGGCTCCGCTGAGCGAGGACAACCGGCAGGCGCTGGCGGCGCTCATCGACAGCTACGCCAACGCGTCGCTGCGCACGATTGGCCTGCTGTTCCGCGACTTTCCGCAGTGGCCCCCGGCGCGGGCGCGGCGCCACGACGGCGCGGCCGACGACGTGGTCTTTGAGGACGTGTTCCGCAACATGGCCTTTATC
The DNA here is from genome assembly GCA_019925645.1 of Graphilbum cf. rectangulosporium. Classification (NCBI taxonomy): domain Eukaryota; kingdom Fungi; phylum Ascomycota; class Sordariomycetes; order Ophiostomatales; family Ophiostomataceae; genus Graphilbum; species Graphilbum cf. rectangulosporium. The sequence goes on from JADHKI010000029.1 coordinate 161,597, forward strand.
GGGCTGGTGGGCATCAAGGACCCGCTGCGCGACGGCGTGCGCGAGGCCGTGGCCGACTGCCAGCGCGCGGGCGTGGTGGTGCGCATGGTGACGGGCGACAACATGCTGACGGCGCGGGCGATCGCGGCGGACTGTGGCATCCTGCAGGCCGGCAGCTGCGTGCTCGAGGGCCCCGTGTTCCGCAACATGGCGCCAGACGAGCAGAAGGCGCTCATCCCGCAGCTGCACGTGCTGGCGCGCTCGAGCCCCGAGGACAAGCGCGTGCTGGTGCAGCGGCTCAAGGAGCTGGGCGAGACGGTGGCGGTGACGGGCGACGGCACCAACGACGCGCCGGCGCTCAAGCTGGCCGACGTCGGCTTCTCCATGGGCATCTCGGGCACCGAGGTGGCCAAGGAGGCGTCGGCCATTATCCTGATGGACGACAACTTTGCCTCCATTGTCAAGGCGCTCAAATGGGGCCGCGCGGTCAACGACGCGGTCAAGCGCTTCCTGCAGTTCCAGCTGACGGTCAACGTGACGGCCGTCGTGCTGACCTTTGTCTCGGCCGTCTCGAGCTCCGACGAGACCAGCGTGCTGACGGCCGTGCAGCTGCTCTGGGTCAACCTGATCATGGACACGCTGGCCGCCCTGGCCCTGGCCACCGACCCGCCGCACCCGACCGTGCTGGACCGCAAGCCCGAGCGCAAGGGCGCCTCCATCATCTCGACGCCCATGTGGAAGATGATCATCGGCCAGGCCCTGTACCAGCTGGCCATTACCTTTTTGATCTACTTTGGCGGCAAGCACCTCTTTCCCAACAGCCACCCGCCCGTCACCAGCGCCCAGATGCAGACGCTCGTCTTCAACACCTTTGTCTGGATGCAGATTTTCAACCAGTGGAAGTAGGTTTACCCTTGTTTCTCTGTTCATGTTCCCTCTCCCTCTCTCCCTCTCTCCCTCTCTCCCTCCCTCCCTCTCTTTGTCTAACCACCGCAGCAACCGCCGCTTGGACAACCGCTTCAACATCTTCGAGGGCCTCACCAAGAACTGGTTCTTCATCGGCATCAGCATCATCATCATCGGCGGCCAGGTGCTCATCATCATGGTCGGCGGAAGGGCCTTTAGCATTGCCAAGGGCGGCCAGTCCGGCCTGATGTGGGGCTATGCCATTATCTTTGGCATCGTGTCCATCCCCATCGGTGTCTTGCTGCGCCTGATCCCAGACGCGCTGCTGGAGGGCATGGTGCCCGAATTTGTCAAGCGGCGCCTGCAGGCCAAGAGCAAGCCGAGCAGCGCAGACGGCATCACCGTCTCGGGCCCGCTGCTGCTCGGTGGCGGCGGCGACTACGACGACGAGCGCTTCAACGCCTTCCCGCCGGCGCTGGCCGACGTGCGCGACGAGCTGGCCTGGCTGAAGCGCATCCGCGGCGGCCGCCTGAGCAACCTCAAGTTTGCCATCCAGCATCCGCGCGAGACCTTTGTGCTGCCGCGCTCGCGGAGCGCCTCGCAGTCGCACTCGCGCTCGCACTCGCGCTCGCACTCGCAGACACACTCGCAGACGCACTCGCAGACGCACTCGCGCTCTGGCTCCATCAACGTCCTGCCGCCGCCGACGCCACAGACGCCGACGCGCGAGGACAGCTTCGGCTCCCTCAGCGGCGGTGGCGGTGGCGCCGGCGCCGGCGCCGGCCGGGCCTCGGTATCGCCGTCGCCGGCCTCGCGCCAGCGCTCGCGCTCCATGCGCTCGATCCGCTCGCGCTCCAACTCGGCCCTCGGCGCCCCGTCCGTCATGGCCGGCATTGTCGCCGGCAGTGTGGCCCTGGGCTGGTCGCCCGCCGACCGCAGAAACAGCCGGGGGGGCCCGGCCAGCAGCGACGCCATGGGTACGCCATCATCGCGGCCCGGCGTGCCATCGCGAGAGCCGTCGACGTCAGAGGCCGGTGGTCCCTGGGCACAGGGGCCTTCTCCGCCGCCGTCGCCATCGCCGTTGCCGCCACCGGCTCTCAAAGTCTCGCAGCTTGCGCGTGACGACACGGACGGCACAACCAGCACCGACGCAACGCTCGGCGCCTCGAGCACGGCCGGCGCGGGAGAGCCCGCCGCCACCAGCACGCGGCCGCTGGTAGATGGCAGCTCCTTCACCCACGAGCCGGAAGAGCTCCCGGAGCCGACCAAGGGCAAGGCGAATGCCGAATAGCCGACTCGAGTCTGCTTTTTTTGCTCTCCCTCTTTTCTCTCTCTCTCTCTCTCTCCGTCCACGGGGGAATTGTCCACAATCGGGAAACCGGGCGTGATTCTTGGACATGATCAAAAAGTAAATATAAAGGGCAAGGGGAGGTTCTGGCGTTGGTTCTGTTTTTTGGTATTTGTCTGCGTGCCATGGCAAAAAGGTTTTCTTGTTCATATGTCGCCGCATCGCACGAAAAGCTATAGACACATGTCGCCTTTTTTGGTTGTTGCGTTATCTTTTGTTTTTTTTTTCATATATCCCCCCTCGTTTTCGGTGGCTTGACTGGGCTTGTTTCGTCGCTGCTTTTTCTCCTTTTTTGTCTGCCGCCTCAGCCTACGTTATCTGTTCCCTTGTCTGCCGCCCCAGCCTACGTTGTCTAATCTCTTGCCATTGTTGCCACTTATCTCATCTTTCTCCCCGGCCTGGCCTAGCCTATAGACAGGACCAGAGTAGTTTAGCTTTCAGCAGGCTCCCCCCCAAAATTAATGGAGGCACAAAAGGATTCGCAAACAGAAGGAGCGTAGGCGTGTGCTGTGAATTGTGAGAAGGAGCGTTTTTGTGAAGTAGGAGAGAAAAAGGCCTTGCTCGTCGAAAGGAAGGAGGTCCCCGCAGTTTCAAGGCGGAAGGAGCAGCCTCACGTTACATATGTACTAAGCCCCACCCACAGCTGTTCCTCCAAGCAACAGCTGTCTGTCCCTCTACCAAACACAATACACACTTTTTCGTCTTCGAAAAAACACACGTCGGCTTACCCTGGCCGCTCGCTCTCTGCGTTGCTTTCTTTGTTCTTGCTTTGGTGATCCAGCAAGCATACTACGACGCCATGGCCCCTCCACGGGCGTCCGAGTCCCCCGCCGCGGCTTCGCAGACGCTTCGCCCGGCTGTCCCGGCCTCGCCGGGTCCCGAGGATGCCGCCGATGGCAGCGCCGCTGCCGATGCCGATGCCGCCGCTGACGCCGCCGACGTGTCCACCTCCCCGTCGCCGAACCTTTTGCCCGACCTGCCGCTCACCATGATGGCCTCGACGGTGCTGCAGCAGCTGCCGCGCGACGCCTCCGCCGCCCTGGCCGCCGCGGGGGCCTTTGCCCGCGACAAGGTCGTCGTCCGCTTCAAGCCCGTCGGGTCGGCGCCGCCGCTGCCGGGCAGCGGCAGTGGCGACGGCGAGGTGCGCCGCAAGCTCAGCAGCACGCAGAAATTCGAAGTCGTGGTCGCCTTTGTGCGGCGGGCGCTGCGGGTCAAGGAGACGGAGAGCGTGTTCCTGTACGTCAACAACGCCTTTGCGCCGGCGCTCGACGAGGTCGTGGGCAACCTGCACCAGGTACGATGGACAGCTAGCTACGCGCTGTTGGGTCAAGAGCAAGAAGGGGGGGAGGGGGGGGGTCAAAAAAGAGAAAAGCGATACAATGGACGCGCTAACAAGTACAGTGCTTCAAGGACTCCAACGACCAGCTAAACGTGTCCTATTCACTGACGCCGGCTTTTGGGTGATGGGTGAGGGGTGAGGGGTGCCCTTGCGTCCTCATCAGGCCTTGTGCTTGTGGGCCAAAGACTCCGGCGGCGGCGGCGGCGGCGGGTAGTGCTCGACGGCGTTGGCAAACAGCTCGAGCTCGTCGGCAGGCATGGGGTACGTGTGCTCGGCGGCCGGGTACGCGCGGCTCTTGACGTCGCGGCGGTAGGCCTCCAAGGCCTGCTGGGCCTCGGCCCAGACGGCGCCGTAGCGCTTGACAAACTTGGGCAGGGAGCGCCCCGGCGGGAAGTTGCCCGTCATGTCCATCTGCACCAGCACCTGGCCGGCGCACGCGCTGCCGGCGCCGATGCCAATCGTCGGCACCGCCAGCTTGTCCGTAATGATGCGCGCAATCTCGGCCGGCACGGCCTCCACTACAATGGCGAAGGCGCCCGCCTCCTGCAGCGCCAGCGCGTCGTCCAGCAGCGCCAGCGCCCCGTGGGCCGTCTTGCCCTGCACGCGGAACCCGCCCAGCGCGTTCTGGCGCTGCGGCGTCAGGCCCACGTGCGCCAGCACCGGGATGCCCGCCCCGGTGATCTTGCGGACCGTGGCCGCCATCTCGCGCCCGCCCTCCAGCTTGACCGCCTGCACGCGGCCCTCCTTGACGAAGCGGATGGCTGTCTGGAGCGCCTGTTCGGGGCTGACCTCGTACGAGCCCATGGGCAGGTCGCCGACCTGGCCGTCAGCGCACGACACAGCATAAACACCGAAACGGCGACAAGCGACACGGCGACACATGAAACCGCGACAAGCAACACGGCGACACATGTAGCAAACTGCGACAGCAAAACGGCAGGGAACGCACCAGGAAAGCCGATTGGGTGGCCCGCGCCACGCTGCGGCAGTGCAGCAGCATCTCCTCGACGAGCACCTCGCTGGTGTCATCCATGCCGAGCGCCACCATGGCGAGACTGTCGCCGATGAGGATCATGTCCATGCCCGCGGCATCGGCGACGCGGCCGGACGGGAAGTCGTGCGCGGTGATCACGGAGATGGGCTCGCCCTTGGCGTACAGAGCGCGGATCGTGGCGATGGTGACCTTTTTGGGGGCGGTGCTCGGCCGCGTGCCCATGGGCGAGTGGGAGCTGTAGCGGCGGCACGGCTGCTCCCACGGTTGCCGCTGCCGGAGGAACAGGAGACCGGCTGTTGCCCGAGTCCGGGCCGGGACTGTTACCGCGGCTAATACCGCGGCTGATGAACCGGCCGGGCCGCACGTGACGCAGACAGACCGGGCAAGCAACGCCGCAGCCGCTCCGGCCGAGCCGGCAACTCGGCTAGGGCTTGGCATGACGAGGGACAGCACGTGTTATGCTGTGAGAAAAAAAAAAAGGTCGTGTGCCCGGCGCGCAACAGCAACGGAAAGTTGGAGAGGAACAACTATCTTTTTCTCACGCGCTAAACCCTGCCGGGATGGGGAGAAAAAAAAGAGTGAGAGCAACGCAAGCCAGCCGGGGGAGCAAACAGCCAGCCAGGGGAGCAAACAGCCAGCCGGGGGAGCAAACAAGGCACAGGGAAAATGGGGGAATGAGAAAATTGTCGTGGGCTGTGGCTCGCATCCTGTTCTTTTATAGCCAGGGCCATGATGGTTTTTACGGTGTACAATTCAGTCTCGGACAAATTGACACCTACTACTTGGAGGATTATTACCTAAGGCGCCTCTCTGCCCGTGCAAGCAGCCGAGGCTGCATGCAGAAGCGGTTACGGGCTTCCAAGCCACACTGCTAGAACCACCTCCCGGAGGCGACGAGCGATGTGTTCCATCCCTGCAAGACACGGCTGAATCTCTGCAATGCCGAAAGGCACTTTAGTACAGAAAAGGCTCGCCGTACAAAAGACACCATGACGTAGGCCGGAAGACGGCAGTGGCCCGATGACTCATCCAGGTCTCGTGACTAATCATAGTCTCTCCCCCCCCCTCCTGCAACCACCCAACGCTTCCCCTCAGACGACTCCATCCGGACACCGTACGCCATCACGACTTTTCCGGCCTGACAACGACACACACGACGCAGCCAGCCATTTTTCCGTCTCTACGAAACAGTACAGCAAGCCTGCCCTTTCCGCCCGCCGAGCGAACGATTGAGCTAACCGCCGAGCGAACCGCCGAGCCGAACCGCCGAAACGGAAGAAGGACGAGCGAGCCTCTTTGCTCTCAAGATCACGCGCCGGCTGTGACCACCTGCTTTTTTTTCTTGCCAAAGGTCTGCGGCCAGCACGGCCCGATTTGGGTAGCCTGCAATATTGAGACCAGGGAGGACCAGGGAGCGAACACAGCACGCCCGCTCTCGCGCCAGAGGCCAAACAACAAGGCCAAACAGCTTAAGAACAACAGCGCCCGTTTGGCGCCGAGATAGACAGCTTCCACCCAGCTTCCACGGCAGATCCCTGCAGCGTGCCCAGCATGAGTAGCCCACGCCGCCGCATTGAGACCGATGTGAGTGGTGGGCGCTGGCGGAGGGCGGTGCTGTGGTTCTCGTTCCCTTTTTGCTGACGCATTGTGGCCCGGCGAACAGGTTATGAAGTGCGTTTTTCCCTCATCTTGTCGTTGGGTCGACGCGCAGAGGAGCGAGAGGCTGACATTGACTCTAGGATGTACGGGCACGGCCGCCTGGACACTCGTTCTGCCCCCCTAGCTGACAGGATCACGCAGGCTCATGAGCGACTACGAGGTAACTCTTGTCAATGATAACAGTGAGTCGGAGCATGAGTGTATCCTCCCGAGAGAAAAAAGGCCGTTGCTGACGCTCACTCTCGCAGTGTACGTGTCCCCAGCCGCCTCCGAGACAGGCAGCGCTGGCTCTGACAGGCTGTGCTCTTTCTTTCCCGTAGGCAAGAATTCTACGTCAAGTTCAAGGGTCCGGCAGAGAGTGAGTCCGAGTCTGCTCTGTTTTTTTTCTTTTTCTCTTTTTCTTTTTTTTCTTCTCTTTTATTCCCCCTCAACTGCAGCGGTCGGGCTGACCACGACGCGTCCGCTTCGAAACAACAGCGCCCTTTGAAGGCGGCCTGTGGAAAGTGCACGTGGAGTTGCCGGACCAGTATCCGTACAAGTCGCCCAGCATCGGCTTTGTCAACCGCATCTTCCACCCCAACATTGACGAGCTGTCGGGCTCGGTGTGTCTGGACGTGATCAACCAGACCTGGTCGCCGATGTACGATATGATCAACATCTTTGAGGTCTTTCTGCCGCAGCTGCTGCGGTACCCGAACCCGACCGACCCGCTTAACGGCGAGGCGGCCGCGCTGCTGATGCGCGAGCCCAAGAACTACGACACAAAGGTCAAGGGTGCGTGCCGGGTGGCCGTCTTTTTCCCGTGGTTTTTTTTTTTTTTTGCCTTTCTGACGGCGCAGAGTACGTGCATAAATACGCAAGCAAGGACGCCGCCGACGACGCCGGCGCCGAGTCGGAAGAGGACGACGACATGTCGTCGGTGGGCAGTTTCGGCGACGACGAGGACGAGCCGGCCGGCCAGATGGACGATGTATAGAGCCGCCCCGGTTGATGCTCCCCTTGTTCGTGTTGCATGTTGGCGGGTGTGCCCTCGTTTGTGTCATGTGTCTGGGCACGGCGCCACGCTCCAGTTTCTAGTTTGTTTTTTTTCCCTTTACATCCGCTCCATGATGCATTCAGCAGGTCTCTTTGTTTGTGCTTTTTTTCTGGTTCGTTTCTCCAATGGTTCTCATATACAAATACACATTGCAGAGGGGTTTCTCTCTGGCCACACGTTCTATCAATGGAGTGGTTTGCATGGGTTTCTTTCTGGCCACACGTTCTATCAATGGGGTGGTTTGCATGGGTATCATTAAGTTGGAGCCTGCCTTGTGTCCCCTAGTATCATTATGTAGGAGCCTGCCTTGTGTTCCCCCCCTAGTCCGAGTCGTAGCTGACGAGGGCGGCCGGGGCCGGGGGGTTGGCCGTGGCGGAGCGGGTCTCGGGCTGCGGAGCCGGAGCCGGTGCCGGTGATGGTGCCGTCGCCCCGTCCGAGACGGCCGTTTTGGGCCGTTTCTTCAGCCCGGGCATGGCGGCCGTTTTGCGCGGTCCGGAGTCCCAGCCGTCGAGGAAGGGGTCTGAGCGGAGGCGGGTGTTTGCGAGCCAGGTCGCGGCCAGGTGGTCGCGGACCTTGCGTTTGCGCTGTGCTGTTTCCGTGCCGGCGGCGTACGCGTGGTGGCTGTGGTGGTCGTGGTGGTTGTGGTGGTCGTGGTGGTGGTCGTCGCGGCGGCCCGGCGGCGGCTGGAACAGCGGCCGAGCCAGGGTGTGCTTGTCGTCGTCGTCGTCGGCGGCGGCGGCGGCAGCGGGGGCGCCAAAGTCGACGAGCGCGGCGTAGCGAGCGTCCTCTTCCGAGGCCGGCAGCAGCGGCAGGTCCGGGCCGAGGCCGCCGAGGCGCGCGCGCAGCTGGTCGTCGGCGGCGGCGGTCTGCTCGCGCGCGTGCCGGCCGGCGCGGAAGGCCGCCCGCAGCGCGCGGTTGCGCGCATAGGGGTCCTGCCAGCGCCGCGCGCTCTCGGCCGCCAGGGCGCCGAGCCGCGCGCGGCCGGCCGTCGCCGCCGCCGCCGCCGCGTCGACGGCCGCGCGGTGCGCAATCGTGCGCTCGAGCCGGTCAAAGGCGCTGAGGCGCGCGTCGTCGCCGCCGCCGCCATCGGGCACCGGCAGGCCCGCCGCCGCCGCTGCTGCCGCCGCTGCCGCCGCGTGCGGGCTCGCCGCCGCCCGGGCCGCGGCCGCGTTGACGCGCTCGACGCTTCCTCTGGCAGAGGGTCCCTTTTCGCCGCCGCCACCGCCGCCGCCGCCGCCGCCGCCGCCGTCGTCGTCGTCGTCGTCGCCGTCATCGGCGTGCTCGCGCCGCCGCCGGCCGCCGCCCACCACCAGATACGACGTCGAGGCCGGGTCGGTGCGGATCTCCAGCCAGGAACCACAGGCCGGGTGGCGCATGCGGAAGCTCCAGATCGGCGTCGAGTGGTAGCGGCCGGCGCGGTGCTTCTCGGCGTTGAAGCGCACGCCCTGGCCGATGAGCACCGGGTGGCGCGCGGCCGTCCGGGCCTCGCAGCCGTCGCACCACACGGCAAAGGGCATCTCAAACCGCACAATGGGCGCGCCCGAGGCCGCCGTCTTTTGCGCGCGGTTCGCGTGCACCTGGTTGCCCGAGACGACGCCCTCCTGGTCCGGCGGGACGTAGCGTCCCATGTTGAAGCCCTGCATTGCGGCGGTCGTCGGTCGTGCGGTGCTGTTGACCAGAGTGACGGGACCAGGTGACGGGTGACCAAGTGACGGGTGTGACGGGCGTGACGGGTGTGACGGGCGTGACGGGCGTGACGGGCGTGACGGGTGCAAGTGACGGCGCAGAATGTACAAAAGATACGATGATGCAGCTTGGAACTTTATTGATTATTCAGCATCGCAAGGCTCCAATTCGGCTACGCGCTTGCTCTGTAATCACAATACTCCAACCTCTCCACAGCTAGATTGACTAGAAATCACGACGGAGGTATCACGTTTTCCGTTATATACAAATCGCCCGTTCTCGTTTGGCAACAGGCGCGGCTGGTTGGGCCCCGACGGACCGCCCGGCGCGCAGCTGTCCGTCTCTCCCCAAGAAACCGAAATCTGAAACGATCAAGCAGTGCAGTTGCATACCCAGAAAAAAGGCCCAAAGCAGGCAAGGCAGCACAAAAGAAACAGATGCTAGTTGTAAATCACCGCAGTCCCGAGAATCACACATCACACACGCACGCACACACACGCACACGCACCGCCAGTGCCACACCGCCAGTGACACACCCCCCTCACAACTCTGCCTTTACACCAGCATAAAGGCAGCCAGCACGGCGCTGGCAAAGCCGGCCATCAGGCTGGCGCTGGCCTTGCCGACACCGCTCGTGACGACAGCGGTCGAGGAGGCCGAGGCGCCCGAGGTCTTGGTGCCGGTGACGAAGCTGCCGGCCGAGGTGGCGCTGGCCTTGGCCGTGGCCAGGGTGGTGGCGACGGCGCCAGCCGCCGAGGACTCGCCGGCCTTGGTGGTGGCGGTGGTGGAGCCCTTGGTGGCGGAGGTGGTGCCCTTGGCGGTGGCCGTGGCAGTCGAGCTGGAGCTGGCGCTGGCGCTGGCGCTGGACGAGTCCGAGGTGCCGTCGGTGGAGACCTTTATGCTCTTGTAGGAGCCGCTGGAGTCGCCGTAGCTGTACGAGGTGGCGCCGGCAACGCCGTTGCTGCGGTCAATGATCTTAACGCTCTTGTAGTAGGCGACGTAGGGGCCGTTGCCGTTGCCAAAGGGCGTGCGGCCGCCGGCCCACTCGACGGTGCCCTCGGGCGACTTGGACGAGCCGCCGTCCCAGGTGCCGAGCTTCAGCTGCATGGGCGTCTGCGGGAAGCCGTAGCCGGGGTCGACCGTCTCGGGCGTGATGGTGCGCACCTTGACGCCGTCAATCGACCAGGTAATGGCGTCGGGCGACCAGTCGATCGTGTAGGTGTGGAACCCGGACTGCGGATTGCTCACGGGCTCGTAGCCGACACGGTCGTACGTCGACGTGTTGCCCTTGGAGAAGTAGTCGCTCTGGACCGTGGTGGTGTTACCGCCCAGGAATTCCTGCGTCTTGTCAGCCCCCCCTCCGTGGTCTTGTCATGTCTTGCCGCCAGAGACTCAAGCCGCCGCCGCCCTTGACCTACCCAGTCGATCTCGTCCAGGTCGATGGACTCGAGCACCACGCTGGTGACAATGCCCGTGCCGGGCGCCGCCTGCATCACCACCTCGACGGTGCCGAAGAAGATGTACTTGTTGGTGGAGATGGTCGGGGCTTCGGTGTCCTTGGAAATGGTAAAGGCAGCACCCTTGGTCTCGTCGTACTCGAGCGTGGTGCCGTCGGCAACGTCAAAGTACTTGCTGGCGCCCTTGGTGAAGTCGATCGTGTAGGTGCCGCCAAAAGCAGGGTTGGCCGGGCACTCTAATGGATTAGCAAAAGAAAGAAACAGAAAAACAGAAGAAACAGAGAAGAAACAGAAGAAACAGAAGAAACAAAAAACAACGCACTCTGTCCCTTGACCGGGTTGCAGTCAGACGAGGTCTGGGCGGCCGCCATGCCGGACAGCAGCAGAACCGCCGAGGCGGAGAGCAGCTTGGAAACCATTTCGACTGTGGATGATTCTCGTTCGTTCGAGGCTGGGAATTCAAAAAGGGCGAGAGAGAGCGAGAGAGAAGGAAGCAGGAAAAGTGAGCGAGAGTTGGACCCCGACCGGGTTGATTAACGAAAGACTATAAAATAAGGGCGAAAAGGGCTTGAAAGAAGAAGAAGCTGGCAGAGAATGGGGAGAGAGAGAGAGAGAGAAGAAAGGAAAACAGAAGAAAAAAAAAGAGTGAGAAATAGCAGGGGCGTGGAGAGACAGCCGCCTTTATGGATGGGGGGGGGGGGGGAGGGCCTTGTCCTTGCGCTAGCGGCCTTGTTCCCTTTTTCCCTTCTGACAGGACAGGAACGGAAGACGGGGGACAGACGAGATGGCCACCGCGTCACAGCAGGGTGGGGTACTGATGCTCGTACACGGGAAGCCTCCCAGCGCAATTTGCTTGGCGGTCGTCTGGGCTGCAGGCCCGCGACGGTCAGGGCAGGCCGTTGATTGGCCAGAGAGGGCGACGTTGGGCCGAGCAACGGCTGGGTCCCAGAAAGGGCGCCCAGACTTTGTGTGCCTGGGCAAGGGCGAAGGCGCTGGAATGCGCTGGGGGCCCTTTGTCCCCCAAGGATCAGGCGTGGCACTGCTAGCGCACGCGTGCCCCGTAGCGTGACCAGAATACGAGCAGGCACTGAGGGGCCAAGGCCCGCGAACACGAACTGGCCGGCCGCCCAAAAAGCGCGGCGCATGAGCACGTCAGCACGGCCGCGCCTCGGATGCCCGGCAGTGCGATGGGATGTGCCATCGTCGACAGGCGGCCGCTGCGTGATGCCCGACTATGCCGCCTTTCCGTACACGTACTCCGGAGGAGTCTACTCTCAACTTGATTGCGCCCAGAGACTCGCGCTTGGCTGTTGGCTCGGCGCCTGTAAGATGAGAACAGCCGCTAGGCCCGATGCGGGCAAAGCCCAGAAAGGGGAAACACAGGGGTAGGCGGCAGCAATAGGGGGCCTGCAGAAAGGCAGATTGTCGGTAATAAGATGCGCATGTCACCTATCCAACCCATGGCCTCCGAATCGGGGCAGCTCAGCGACGGCCGAGTCCGTGTCTCGTTTGTTGCCAGAGAGAAAGCTCGAGACGAGGGCCCCCTCCTCCCAAAAGACTGGTGGGGAGGAGGCAACATGTGTGGCTGTGCTGCCGCCGTGTGGTGGAAGGAAAAGAAAAAAGCCCTTTTTAGTGGGATCACGGAAATAGCCCTCGTAACGACGGATCAGCCGACCCAAGCCCTTGCAGCGGGAGCGAAAATTCTGCCATCGGCCATCGCCTGCCACTCTAATTATAGCAAGACATTTGAGATTTGATGTTTTTGATGCAAGACCGTTCGTATCGTACTCCGTGTTTGTAGAGGGGATATCATCGTATTGTAAAACGGGATATCAGGATCGTAAAAGACAGGAATTATCACCGTAGTAAAGACGGGATCATGATCGTGGTGTAAAGACGGTATCATATCGTAGTAAAAGACGGAAATCAGTAGTAAAAGACGGAAATCAGGATCGAAGAAGATGCATATATTAAATCGTATCCAATCAAAGAGATAAACGATGGCTGCACCTGTCATCGCTGCAAACGCCTCGCGTTGACGTCTGGCATATCGCAGAGCCTGCCAAGACGGATGTGCATCTGCCGTGCCAGGTTAAGCATACTTGGGCGCAGATCGAGCGAACAGACGCGTGCCCGGCCAACCCCGAACGCCACATCCCAGCCACCCACCAGCCACACCGGCTCTCCCGCTTGCCCCCCCCGCCGTTCCCCGCGCGGTACTCCGTACGAGATGCTGCTCGCTGCGCTAGAGCCTGCGGCTAAAAGCTTGTTCGAGCCAAAACCTGTTTAGCCTGGCGGACTTTTGTTCAATCGGAGGTTTTATGTATCGTACGCGTACTCCATTTCAGAGCAGTCCTTACAAAAGTCACTTTGTAACAGAAATCCGTCGTTTCCCTCTCTTCTTTCCCCAAGTCCGTGCCCCACAATGCGTGGCATCCTCCCCCCGCGCCTCTCATGATTATTGCAGACTCTGTAGCGCCGCATGACACCATGCAGAGTAGATATCCGCCACCGCTTGGGCAAGAGGCCAAAGGGAGAAAAGCTGTCGAATAGCCGTAGACGTAGCCAAGCTACTTGTAAGACTCGGAAAAAGGCGACGCTTCATCGTCTCTTCCATCATCGTCGCCCGCCCGCCGCTTTCGCTGTCCTTCTCTTTCCACAGATCATCCTGCAAAAACACCCCCCCCCCCCCCTAGCTTTTGCAACGATGCTACAGACGGGCGACCGGACCGAGATTGTGCTGCCGGCGGCGGCGGCGGCGGCGGCGGCCGACGGCGAGAAAGCCACGGCGACTCATGCGGACGCCGGCCCGCCGCCCGGCCTCCGGCTGGCCGAGATTGATCCGGCCGTGGAGCGCCGGATGCTGCGCAAGATGGACTGGATCCTGGTGCCGCTGGTGTTTGTGTGCTGTGCGTCTGGCCTCTGCTCTCTCTTTCTCTCGCGGCTCTCCCTCCTCTCGTGCTGACGGCCAGACCTCCTCGGCTTCCTTGACCGCTCCAACATTGGCAACGCCCAGGCTGCCGGCATGGGCAAGGCGCTCGGCTTTGACGACGCCCAGTACCAGTGGCTGCTCACCATCTTTTATATCCCGTACAGTAAGGTCAAGAGCCCCGGCTGTGCTGGCGACGGCTGCTGACTGTCAAGTCGTCTTTGAATGGCTCGCCCTGATGTGGAAGATTTGGCTGCCACGTACGTTTTCTCTCCTTCTCTTCCCCTTCTCTTCTCTTTTCCTTCTCTTCTCTTTTCTTTCTCTTCTCTTTTCTTTCTCTTCTCTTTTCTTTCTCTCCCCTCTCCTCTCACACCACTCACACATCCCAGACCGCTGGGCTTTTGTCACGCTGCTCGTCTGGGGCATCGCCTCGTCCCTGCAGGCGGTTGCCTTCAACTGGGCCGGTCTGATGGCCTGCCGCTTCTTCCTGGCCATGGCCGAGGCGGCCTTCTCGCCCGGCGTGCCGTACCTGCTGAGCTTCTTCTACCGGCGCCACGAGCTGGGCTTCCGCTGCGGCATCTTCCTGTCGGCCGCCCCCCTGGCCACCACCTTTGCCGGCGCGCTTGCCTACGGCATCACCTCGGGCCACGCCGCCCTCGCTTCCTGGCGCCTGCTCTTCCTCGTCGAGGGCCTGCCCACCATTCTCATGGCCTTTGTCGTCTTCTTCTGCCTGCCCGACTCGCCCGACACCGCCCGCTTCCTCAACGCCGAGGAGCGCGAGGTTGCCCGTGCCCGCGGCGTCCTGCAGGTCGGCAAGGAGGGCAAGGACCGCATCGGCGGCGTCAGCTTCCGCGAGATCCTCTCCACCTTTCGCCAGCCGCAGACGCTGATTCTGCCGCTCATGGTGTGTTTTGTCCCTCTCCTCCTCATATCTCCTCTTCTCCCCCTCCTCCCTCTCCCTCCTCTCCCCTCTCCCCCCCCTCTTCCCTCTTCCCCCTCTGACAACGCCAGTACTTCAGCTGCAACGTCTCCTTCGCGTCGCTGCCCGTCTTCCTCCCGACCATTCTCACCGCGATGCACTACTCGAGCATCGACGCGCAGGGCCTGACGGCGCCGCCCTATTTCCTGGCCTTTCTCGTCTGCATCGGCACCAGCTATGCCGCCGACCGCCTGCAGCAGCGCGGCCTCATCATCGCCGGCCTGTCCGTCCTCGGCGGCACCGGCTATGTGCTGCTGGCCTCGGTCCACACCGTCGCCGTGCGCTACCTGGGCGTCTTCATGGCCGCCGCCGGCGTCTTCCCTGCCATTGCCAACATCCTGCCCTGGGTGCTCAACAACCAGGGCTCCGATACCAAGCGCGGCGTCGGCATTGCCGTGCTCAATCTTGTCGGCCAGTGCGGCCCCCTGCTTGGCACCCGCATCTTTCCCACCTCCGCCAAGCCCTACTACGTCAAGGGTATGTCCATCTGCGCCGCCTTTATGTTCTTCAACGCCATCCTCGCCCTGTCGTTGCGCCAGTACTTTGTTGCCCAGAACCGCCGGCTCGCCGCCGCCGACGCTGCCATCACTGCTGCTGCTGCCGCCGCCGCCGCCGGCCCCGTGGACGCCGACGAGAAGGTCCAGTCGGCCCCGGAGCCCACCGAGATCGAGGGCACCCTCGGCTACCGTTTCTTTTTGTGAGAGGTCAGCAAGGCGCCGCTTTGGGTGGTTGGAGAGAAGCAACCTCGGATAGTGAGAGGGAAACGAGGAGGACAAGCTGGGGAAGCCATCATCGATGGCCTCTCTTGACACCGGCGATGCAGCAGAGCTGTCTGAATCCAAAGTAATTTGATTAAAGAAGGACCGTAAATCGCGGTAGTCTGTTTAAGGACCGTATTCGCGGTTCCGTGTAAAGACCGTAAATCGTTTGTCGGCTTGAGCACCATGCCAAGGATCTCTGAGGGCTTGCCGCGGTCCCCCCCTCCCTGCTCAAAGGGCAATACCAAGGCAATGGGTGGCGTTCACGGACAGCGCAACAGACCACGGGGCGCTTGGGGTGTCGAGTCGAGAGTCAGGACAGCCGGGCGATCGGCCGTGGCAAGATTGGGCAGCAGGCGGCCCCGTGGCGGCCGTGGCTGGGCAGGCAGCTTGGAGCGGCCTGCGTTGCTTCGGCTGACCTCGCCGTGTGTCATTGCGGCCACGTGGCACGCTGGCTGTAGCGGACGCTCGGCCGCCTGGCTTCGTGGTCGCGGGGAAGCCGACAGGTCGGTTTCCTGTGCGTCGAGCCTTGGCTCTAGGGGGCGGTGGCGGTGCCTGGCAACAGCCGTGATGACGGGGGGGGGGGGCCAGCACCGTCGGCACCCGAAGCTGGCGCGGCCGGGGGGGGTCGATGCAGCAGACGGCCGACGCGGCAGCAGACGCATGGCCCCAAGAGTTGTTGCTTTTGATTTGAGGCGTGCCGAGATTTTGAATCGAGGCGTGCCGAGAAGTGTTGATCTGAACCCATGGAGTGTGGATATGATTGTGAGTACGCGTACGAGTCCGATGAGTCCGAGTCTGGGCTCGGTTTCAGCTTGATGAGTTCGGGTACGAGCGTTTTAGGTCGTGCTGTCCGAAGTGTAGCCCCGAGACCTGGGTCGGTGCCGGATCGTAAAGCCGTGGCGATGTCGGAGCGTCAGACTCGTATCTGACCCGAGCTTCGCCTCGCTGGGCGGTTGTCGTTTTGTCGTGTCTTGTCGTATTTCTCGGTTTATCGTCGTTTTGTCGTGTCTTGTCGTTGTCATCTTGCTATTTCGGCATCTTGCCATTGTCGTCTTTATTCTGAGACGTCTGCCACCCGACTGCGCGACTGTTTGTCGAAAGATGCGAGAACGTCTGAAGAGACCGTCCAGAAAGCCACAGCACCAGCCCAACAGCCCGCTGACAGTTGCCGTCGTCTCAGACGGCCGGCCTGATCGGCGCCTTCTGCTTCTGGCCTGCGCCTTCTGCTTCTGGCCTGCGCCTTCTGCTTCTGGCCTGACCCGTTGCGCTGTCTGCTACGTCTGCGCCTTCCCCGAGCTCCAGACGCCCGGACACATCTCCTGCGCTAACCCCCACACAGAACCACAATAAGGGCCCCTCCCCCATCCCACGCCTCCAGCCCCTCCCCGGCCAGCTGCCCTGGTCTTCCGGCCTGCGATTCGTCGACGCAGCACCGGAACGCCTTACCGCCTCTGCGTCTCCTGACCATTCCAGCGTTCCGGGCCCATGGGCTCTCGTTGCCAGTAGGCCAGTCAGCCCTCGAGTCAGCTTCCGTCCGTCCTTTCTGGTCGGCTTCCGCCGTCGGCTCTCCATGCCGCCAAAAGCACAGGCATCCCGGCCCGGCCGGGGCAGCCAGCCAGCTGGCCGCTGACGCAGGCGGCTCTGCGTCGTGCCTCTGGCAGCGCTGTCTGTCCCAGTGGCTGTCCTCTTTCCACGTCTTGGCGTCCTCTCCATCTGCTGGGCGTCTTTTCTTGCCACACCCCCCCTTCGTCACCCCTGCCCAGTCTTACGTACTTGAGTCTTTGCCCCGGCTCCTTTGCCGGTGCATGGATGCATATATATATATATGCTGGCCATCCTGCTGTTTGTTGCTTTGCTCTGTTGTCTTTTTTTCCCTTCACACAGCCAGTCGAGATTTCTCTCCCACGTCCCATTTTTGCTCGTCCCTCTTTTTTTTTTTCTCTCTCGCCATGTCTCCTCACAACGACGCCCCGTCCCCGGCCGGCAGCTACACGGCCGGCTTCAACCGCTTCCCCTTCCGCACCACCGCTGCCGGAGTGCCCGGCACCGGGTTTGCCACCGACTCGTCGCTGAGCAGCTCCCTGGAGAGCACCACGGCAGACGGCCCGGTCATCCCGATCCCGGTCTCGGCTTCGGCTTCGGCTTCGGCCCCGACCACGGCCCCGGCCACGGCCCCGGCTCTGGCTCTGGCTCCGACCCGCCGGCGGCCGCCGCTGGTGCCGGGCGTGTACGTGCCGACCATGTGCTTCTTCGAGGCCGACTCGGAAGACGTCGACACGGCGGCCATTGCGCGGCACGCGGTCCGGCTGGCCCGGGCCGGGGTCACCGGGCTGGCCACGCAAGGCTCCAACGGCGAGGCCGTGCACCTGACGCACAGCGAGCGCTCGCTGGTGACGCGCACGACGCGGGGCGCGCTGGACGGCGCCGGCTTCGGCCACCTGCCGCTGATTGTGGGCTGCGGCGCCCAGAGCACGCGCGAGACGCTGGCCTACTGCCGCGAGGCCGCCGAGGCCGGCGGCGACTATGCGCTGGTGCTGCCGCCGGCCTACTATGCGCCGCTCTTTGACGCCCGCCGCCAGCAGACCGTTGCCGACTTCTTCGTCGCCGTCGCCGACGCCTCTCCGCTGCCGCTGCTCATCTACAACTACCCCGGCGCCGTCAACGGCCTCGACCTGTCCTCCGACCTCATCGTGCGCCTCGCCGCCCACCCCAACATTGCCGGCGTCAAGCTCACCTGCGGCAACACCGGCAAGCTCGCCCGTGTTGTCGCCGCTACCCGCCGTCCTGGCGCCGCCGCGGCTCCGGCTCCGGCTCCGGCTCCGGCTCCGGGCCCGGCGGACGCCCCCCCGGACTTTCTGGTTCTTGCCGGCTCTGCCGACTTTGCCATTCCCTCGCTGGCCGCCGGCGGCCACGGCATCCTGGCCGGCCTCGCCAACATTGCGCCCAAGGCCTGCCTGCGCACCCTGGACCTGTTCCGCCAGGGCCGCTGGGCCGAGGCGCAGGCCATGCAGGAGACGCTCGCGCAGGGCGACTGGACCGCCATCCAGGGCGGCGTCGTCGGCGTCAAGGCCGGCCTGCAGGCCTGGTCCGGCTACGGCGGCTTTGCCCGCAGTCCGCTGCCGCGCCCGTCTGCCGAGCAGGCCAAGATGTGGAAGGAGGGCTTCCGCGAGCTGGTCATGCTGGAGAAGTCGTTGTAGTTTTTTTTTCTTTTTTTTTTATCCTCCTTCTTCTTTTCTCTTTTTTTTCTTTTTTCTTTTTTCTTTAATTTTTCCTTTCTTCCTCTTCCTCTTGTTTCCTCTTTCCTTTTTCTGTCTCATCTGATCTTGCCTACTCGGGCAGGGCACCGCTGGAAAGGTTGTCTGGTGGACCTCAAAACTAGATTGTAGCTTGTACTTGGAAATACACGGTGCTGTGTGACTGGAATGGTGCGTTGATTTGGTTCCACGTGGGCCGTCGATGCAGGGAAAAAGGAACAGGAAGAAGAAAGAGATATAGAGATGAGGATAAGAGAAAAGAAGAAGAAAAGGAAAAAAGAAACGAAAGAAGAAAAAGAGAAAAGAAAGAAGAAAAAAAATAAAGAAAGAAGAACAACCGCCACGCCACGCACTGCGTCACTCTACAGGCGTCGCTCCGACCGCGGCCTCCTGGTCGCCCTCGGCCGCAAATGGCGACTCCCGTGTTCCCATTGTCCTCCAGACTCTTGTTCTTGTTCGCCCATCTGCCGGGTCCCGGGCTCGACCCCTGCGAGCACGCCGTCCATAAATACATTGTCCGGCAGATGGAAGCCGGCACCCGCGTTCTGGCGTCATCCTCGTGTTCAGCTGCGGTGGATCCCTGCGTCGTCCATGTGCAGCCAGCCCGCACTCAGCCCCGGCGCCGGTCCTGGCTCCGGCATGCCTGTGCGTGCATGCATCACGCATCTTGCATGTCTCGTCATCCATCGCAAAGGCCCGCCATTTGCTGGTCTCGCCCGCCGACGTCGCCTGTGCAACACACCGTTTTTCCGCATCCTCCGGGTCCGCCTCTGCTGTCTTGTCATGTCCGCCGGCAGCTCTCTCCTCTATCCCGAAAGGATCTCTCCCGAAAGGAGAGACAGGGTTCCCTGTTCTTGCATCGGCTCTTTCTGCCCTCCTCCTCCCCACCGCTTGCATCGGCTCTTTCTGCCCTCCTCTGCCTCACCGCTTGCATCGGCTCTTTCTCTTCCTCCCACCTGCATCTGCAATGCATGGCCGACGTCCCTTTCCAACTCCATAGCGCTTACGTCTCCCTCTCGGGTCCTTGATGGCGTCTCACGCCCCCTCGTTCCCCTTGTACCCCCTCACACCGTCTCTCGTTTTCCTGCCACGGCCTCCTTGTGCTCAGCTCATTCAGCCTCTCCCCCACCGTCCCCCCGACGGCACCGACGGCACCGACGGCACCGACGCACCGACGGCACCCCCCCCGATCAGGAGGACAAAACGCCCAACGACAGCCCCGTGTGCGTCCTCGTATTCAGTATGGGCTGTGCATATGCACCTGCACCTCCGAGAGGCAGCAATGCCCAGTCATCTGTCTCAAGTCGTGGCCTCTGCACGCATGGCCGCCTACTCTGCAAAGTCGAGAGAAGCGCCGTCCATCCCTTGGCTGCATGCTTGTATGCAGATGCAATCACGGGCTGGCGCAGGCTGCTGCTAGCACATGCCACCTTTTTTCGCGCCCCAACAGCCGCTACTCCCACAAGGAGAGGGCGGTCCGATGTCGATTCCGCCATCTTGCTGCCCCCCCCCCCCATATGTATAGGTATGTGCCCAAGACGTCTCTCGGATGCCCCCCTGCCCAATCATTCCCTGGCGACCGCATATCGTCTTGCTTCCGCGTCCAGGCCCTCGTATTGCTTCTTTTTTCTCGGCGTCCCAAGCCCTCGCTCGTATCCTGTAATATCTTGTATTCCATGTCCGGAGATGGAAAGAAAAAAGGCGGTAAAAAAAGCAGCCCCGTACTCCCCCAAGACGACGGAGAGTGCCCAATCGCCAGCACGGCCGGCATGGTATAAGTAGAATGCAGCTCCTCGAAAGGAAGAGCGCCCGTCAACCTGTGCTCCCTGTCAAGGCCAAACGAATCCCAGAGACTTGCAGCCCAGCCAGCCCCGTTGGCCGTCCGGTAGCCTCCCTTTTGTTGTCGACCCTGTTGTCCCTGCCGTTGGCTCCCAACCTTGTTGTCCCTGTCGACCTGTTGTCCCTGCCGTTGGCTCTCAACCTCGTTGTCCCTGTCGACCTGTTGTCCCTGCCGTTGGCTCCCAACCTTGTTGTCCTCGCGACCCTGTTGTCGGATGCCATTTCTTAAAAGCCCTTGCCCTCCACCCCTGGCCGTCCGCTTTCCTCACTCCCCTCTACCCTTGCGCCTTCTTTCCGCTCCAGAAACTATGCTGTCGCCCACTGCCGAGAGAGCAGGCCGAGGGCTCCTGTGCTCGCCCCGGGCCCTCCTTGTCGGGCTCTGCTGCGCCATCGCCTGGCTGGCCCCGGCCGTCGTGGCCCAGGCTGCTGTGGGTGTCTCGGCCGGCGTCAACCAGGCCACCGGCGAGCGGCCGTCGAGGAGAAACATCAACGATGTCTACAACGAAGCCGGCCCACATTGGTAAGTCTGAGACGACAGGTGGGGATGCGGTATGCACCGTTGCAGACACGGCGACACCAAACTGACGGGTTCTCGTCAAGGGATCTGTATGTCCAGGCCCTGGACCGCTTCCAGAAAGACGACCAGAGCAACGTCGCCTCGTTTTTCCAGATATCCGGTGCGTTGTTTCCCCCCTTGTTCCCCCACGGCCGCTGCTGACCAGGCAGGCATCCACGGACTGCCCTTCACATCCTGGGGCGGCGCCGCCCAGGTCTCGGGCGGCGCCAACTCGGGCTACTGCCCGCACGGGGTACTTGATCCTTTCCCTGTGCTGTTCGTTTGCTGTTGTCCACGCGGCGGTGGAGGCTGACCAATCTCCTCTAGCAAGTCACCTTTATCACCTGGCACCGCCCGTACCTGGCGCAATTCGAGGTAAGATGCGTCTGTCCGTTCTTCCCCCCGGACCAGACCGGCGACGCCCCAGCTGGGAAACGAAGCTAGGCATGGAAAACTGACCGCTGTCTGCCAGCAAATTCTCTCCTACCATGCCGCCCAGGTCGCCGAGCAGTACCCGGCCAGGTCCAGGGCCCGCTACCGTGCTGCCGCCAGGACGTTCCGCCTCCCCTTTTGGGACTGGGCCGTCGACGCCGACATGCCGCCGGCCACCGAGTCGCCCACCGTCTCCTTCAATGGCCCGGCCGGGCCGTCGTCCATGCGCAACCCGTTGTACAGTTACCCCTTCCAGCAGTTTCCCATCCAGGGCAAAGGCTTTGGGGGCGCGCTGATGCAGTTCAACGAAACCAAGCGGTGCACGCTCACGTCTGGCGCCTCTGCCGGCTTCAACGACCTGTCCGCCGGTGACAGCGTGTTGGCCGGCGATGCTGCGCAGCTGCAGGATCGAGTCGTCAGTTTTTTTTTCTTTTTTTCTTTTTTTCTTTATTTCTTTTTTTTTTCTTTTTTCTTTTTCTTCTTCTTTTTCTTTCTTCCCCCCCGCCCTCATCTGACATCCCAGTATGACGTCTTCACCAGAAGCACCGAGTTCGAGGACATGGCCTCGTCCGCCAGCGCCGGTCCGTCCTTTGAAGATCCGCACAACATCATCCACAACGACATTGCCTGCTACTCCATCAGGCGCAACGGCCACATGGGCGACCTGAACTGGTCCGGCTTTGATCCGATATTGTGCGTTCCAGCCATGTCGCTCCTCCCCTGGCGCTTTCTCCCTCCCCGGCTGACTTTTCTCTCGCTCCCTCTCCGCGTGTAGCATGCTGCACCACGCCAATGTCGACCGCCTCTTTGCCATGTGGCAGGCCATCTACTACTCCGAGCCTGTCTTCTCGTCGACGCAGCAGGGCCGTGCGCTGTTTGCCTCGGCCGCAGGCCCCCTGACGGCCGACAGCCCGCTCAAACCGTTCCTGACGGGCTCGCCCGGCGGCACCAACGGCGTCGGCGTCAGCGACGGCCCGTCCGCCTGGCACACCAGCCGCTCCGTCGCGTCCACGCGCACCTTTGGCTACACGTACCCGGAGCTGCCCGACTGGTCCATGGGCCCGGACGCGCTGGCCGACTCGGTGCGCAGCGCCGTGAACCGCCTGTACGGGCTGGACAGCGACAGTGTCGCGAGCGTTTCCAAGCGAGACAGCCTCCGCCGGCGGCGCGATGCCCGGGCCCGGAGGGCGGCGCAGAACAGGGGGCCGGTCGCTGCCGTAGCCAGTGTGCTGGACAGCACAGACTTTAGTCTCGAGGTGTCCGTCGAGCGCAGCGATCTGCCGCTGCCGTGCTCCATCGAGCTGTACCTGGCGCCGGGCAACGGCAGTGACAGCACCACCAAAATCGGCTCCGTCTCGCTGCTGAGCATGCCGGCGTCTGGCAAGGCCTACTCGGCGACGCCGCTGCGGCGCGCACTGCTGGGTGAGGCCGGAACCCGCCGGCAAGCCAGCGCTCAGGGCGTCGTGGCGCAGCTGAAGGAGAGACTGAGCGCCGTGATCTGCAAGGTAATGCCGTGCCCCCCCCCCCCTCCCCCCCCGGGCCCCCTCATATCTGTTCTTCCCACCACAATGCGTGTTCTTCCCCGACTGACGTGTGCGCGACAGTCTGACGGGACGACAATGCCTGTGAGTGACATCCCCAGCCTCAGCATTGAGATCCATCAACGGAGTTTCCGGCCGGCCAGCAGCAACAACAAGTTTCCGCAGTTCGGCTTCCCGGCGCGGTCGGCTGTGCGGCCTCGCCCGCTTCGTTGACGTTGACCATGCCGAGCCAATATGTCTATATGTTTGATTTTTTTAGCTGGACTATACGTCGCTTAGGAGAGCGGTATAGCTGTTGTCGATGTTGCCATAAATTGGGGCGAAGACGACATCGCAAGGCTGGTCGCGTGATCCAGTGTATATAGACAATATAATCCCACGCCGAGAAAAGCTGTATATATAAATGCGAGCCTCGTCGCCACAATCACGATCCTGCAGCGGGAGGTCTGTGAGATGAATCCAGCGCGCTGGTGGCACTTCTTTAAAACTGCGTCTCTCAGTCCTGCACAGGGAAAAAGGCCATATCGGCGCACAGTGAAGACATCAGGATGCAGAGGCCAGCCGAGGCTCGGCCAGAGCCAAAGAAGGCGGTGTTCCTCGTCTGCTCCGGGGATCCTCGCAACATGCATCTTATCGGATGGCCGACCTGCAGCGTCGTGACCAGCACGATTCCGCACTTGGTCTGGCAAGTTGCTGCCCTAGCACGGCGCCTCCACCCGGGCCCCCCACAGCCTGATTTCCAGCTGCCGTGGGTGTCCGTGGGTGACCGTGGGTGACCGTGGGTGACCGTAGGTGGCTGCGGGTGACTGCGGGTGACCGCCGGTGACTGTGGGTGACCGTAGGTGACCGTGGATGACCGTGGGTCAGGCCATTCAGACACGATGCCGGCCAGAGTCGGCTTTGTTTATCAAACATGCCATTTTCTTACCCGGCTGTGGGATTCCCAAACAGGCCGACAACGAGGATCAAGTCTGCTCGCAACCCAGGACCGGAAGCAGCCCCGGCCGCAGCACCCCCCCCCCCCCACCCTCTCCTCCTCCTTTCTCCGGACTGGTCGGCAGAACGTTCTTGCACAAAGCTCGGCTGGAGCGCCGAGCACCGCCCGTTTCAGGGTGGAGCTGATGCGGGAGGAAAAAGCCATGGGGTGCCCCACAAGGCCGTCAGTGGCCGGGGGTTGTGCAGCTCAGTCCAGTTTCTGCATCTGCGAGGTCATTGGCTAAAGGTGTGGCGATTGCTCTCTTTGCTGCGGTCTCGTGCCTGATGGTCGCGTGCCCCCCATGGCAATCATTGCTGTCTGGCTTTTTCCCGTCTCTCGATTTCCTCCTCTCTCTCTCTCTTGCCATTTCGGCGCTTTGAGGCTCCACTTCGGACTCGGACAGCCTTTTTTGCTGCTCCATTGGGTCCCCGCGGACCGTCCATTTCCTCCCCCCCCCCCACGCTGGCCGCATCTTATCTTCTCGCTGGGATCTTGTCGGGACTTTAGGTATATGGAGTACTCGGTCATGCTCGTAGTTGCTCAGACGTGCCGGCACGCCGCCGCTGCCGCGTAACGATGTCCCGTTCCCACGTTGGACATGGCTGTCTCCATTACGTCACAGGAATGCTGCAAACTACGCGTAGTCTGAAAGCGGCAAGTGCGTTCGGTAGCTTGGCGCCTCGGGGGCTTTCGATTGGTAATAGTGTCGCAGACGCTCGAATCGGCGGCATTCTGAGTGGCGGCAGACGGGGACGAACCCCGTTTTCTACGCCCAGGGACTGGCACTACGAGTAGGATACCGAGGACGCTTTGACGCGGTGGAGCCACAGCCGGACACACAAAAACGCAAAAGGGCTCTCTAGCGAAAAAGATCCCGCGGCGCATATTCTGGTCGCGGCAGGTTGTAGGTATTTCTTGCCTGGTCCCGCGTACCTGCCGCGCTCAGCACCCGCCCGCGGGCGGCGGAAGGAGCGTAGCGCTGCCCCGCCGTGACTTTCCGGTACATGAGCCACCAGAACAGCCCGAACAGCCCTTTCGTATCAGCACACTGTTGCTATTAGTATTTTGTAATGTGAACTGTCCGGCGATAAGGCCGCCTCTCCCGATGCATACACACATCATCTCATTTCTGTTTTCTATGTGTTTTGCTCTTCGTCCCCCGAGGGGGGGGCTCTTATCAGTGGGCGCGGATCCGCACCCGAATCCTTTTTGTGCAGAGCCAGATGTACGAGTATCTTGAAAGTAAGACAGTTTGTAGTAGCAAGGAAGGCACGTGCGCAGCGGGCGTGCCTTCTCGCTCTGTACGAAAGGTCCGGGCTGTCGTTTTTCTTTGCAACAGCGAAGCGTCGCGAGAGCCTCACCTCAGCCTTAAACCAGCACGACAACGCCGGGGTAGATCTGGACCCTTGTATACCATCCATTCGGCATTGCATAGGCTACTCGGTGCTCGGGAATCAAGAGACCAAGACTAAAGACCAAAATAAAACCAGACCAGTCCGACCAAACCAGACCAATCCAGAACAGAGCCAGACCGAAACGAAATCAGACCAAAACGAGCACCAAAACGGCATCGAAAAACGCCAACCGCATTGTTCTGACACAGAGACTCCCGTAGTCTGTTCTGCCACCGGCCTGTGCTGCCACTAGCAGTAGATCGCCGGCCCCATCCAACATCTGGCATACTCTGTATATATTACCCTTCAACCTGTGCCTGCCGGTACAAAGACTGGGCCTCAAAAAGTAATCCGAATCCGCCCCCCCCCCACCTCCGGCCACTCTTCCTATCGCTCCGTGCTGCAGCTTATATCCCTATCTCCTCCTCCCTCGTCCACTTCAGTCCACTTGACGGCATACCAAACACTCGGACGACTATCGGCTGCTCTTCACCCGCTGCCAGCACGACCTCCGTTCAGGGTTGCCGCGGCTGCTCTTCTATCAGCCCAAATGACAACGATAAGCCAAGCTTATCTCATCCTCGCCTCGATCGTCACCTAACTTTTTCGCTGCCTCCATCTTACCCGTTTCAGACATTCCACCGTCCCTGTTGGGCCAGCCCGTCGGATCTGACCAGCTCGTCGGCAACAGCGCGCCTGATATCAACTCTATCTCCCCTTTCCCGTAGTATCACAGCCGCGGAGCCGCAACCGAGAATCTGCCACAATCGCGCCTGGTGGGCAAACGCCACAAACAACAAATAGCTGCTGGGCATTGGCCGAGATCTCGCTTCGCTCGTGCACAAGTAGCTCGCTTCATTGCCCCCCCGGCAAGGCTCGTGGTGGACAGAACACAGCTTCCGCGGTATTCCAGCGCATAGTGCCGCTTCCTTACCAGTTTCTCGGACAAATATAGCACGGATCTTATCTCAGCTCTGTACGAGATCCCAATTTCGGGAGGCGGTGCGTCTCTTATCAGCAGCACCCCCCCCCCCCCCTGCCACGTGTGAGATTTCACACACACACACACTCTCTCTCACTCGCTGCCTGGCTTGTCTAAACGGGCCGTTTTGGATTGGCCAAGACCATATCCCCAAGATATCAAACGTGGGATCACCGACCCCGGCTAGCCGTCCGTTTTCTGCACGCTCCTCCTGGCTTATCGGCACCACCTGCAGCCACTCGGGGCCAAACATCTTCTCTCTGCTTTGCCCAAAGCGGCAACCGTTGGCAAAGATACACACAACCGTCCCCGCTTAACTCTCTCTCCCCCCCCTCCCCCCCCCTGTCTGGCAAGTCGAGCACAGACGGAGTACGGAGTAGAGCCAGCAGCGGACCGCCACGCTGAACTGGGGTTGCCCCCCATATCTGTGCTGGCTAGGGATTGCGGCCTCTTCCGGCTGAACGTGGGCCTTCCGCGGCGGCCTGCGCTGGACTTTTTCCCTTCTTTACCGGCGCCATGTCCACCCCCAGTGCCTTGGCCAGGACGGCCCCCATCCCCATTGCGCCCAAACCACCGCCCTCGTCCTCGTCCGACCCCGTCAGCCGTCACCCTGCCCGCTTCTCTGCCGTGCACCGCTCGCTGCCGCCGAGTCGCCAGGGCAGCCTGTACGCGGACTCTTCGTCGTACCCGGCCAGTCTTGCCGGCCTCGACTCGCCCGACTCCTCCGGCTCGCCCCTGGGCGCGTTTGCCACCATCCCGTGCGAGGCCTGCCGCTCCCGCCGCGTCCGTTGCATCATGAGCGACGACGATGACACCTGCATCTCCTGCCAAGTCGGCAGCATAGAGTGCTCGCTGTCCAGCAGCCCCCAGCCGCGCAAGAGAAAGCTGGGCGGCGGCGAAGTCGATGACGGCCTCAGAGGGTAGGTTATTTTTTTTTTTCATCCTTTTCCCTATTCCATCCTTTCTCTATTCCATCCTTTTCTCTTTTTCATCCCACCCTCCCCCCATTTGCGCCGTGACGCTTTCCCTGTGGGCCATTATCACCCCCACCCGGCGGCAGCCTTGCATTGCACATGACGCCACCTTTTTTTTGAATTCCTTTTTTGCTGCCGCCTTAAATGCCGCTTTTTAAAGGACAGGGCGCGGCGCGGGAGGGCGAGGGGAAGGGGGGGAGGGGGAGGGGGAAGGGGGGGAAGGGAGGTCTGATGACATCCCCCCTACGCCGTCGACAGGTTCTAACATCGGATCGGCGCACAGGTCTTCCGGGCGGTATGATAGCAGGCGGCGGCGGCAACACGGAAGCCTATCGAGCACGGCGGCAAGCAACTCGCTGGTGGAGGACATGGCCAACTTTGGCGACGTGACCATGCTCAAACGCACGCTCGGCCTGCAGCAGGACCGCTACTCGCAGTACATTGGCCCGACGACGGACTTTGAGCCGTCGCTGATCAACCTCTCGCCCTTTGACCCGCACGACGAGAGCCTGCTGTCGCGCGGGACGCTGCGCAAGGTCAGCGAGACCGACACCTTTCTGCTGCTCCCCGACTTCAACACGCCGGGCTTTGAGCACATTGTGGAGGACATTGACGAGATTGAGCGCGTGGTGGCACCCCACGGCCGCCGGCTGATCGACCTGTACTTCCGCGTCGTGCACCCCGGCTTCCCCATCATCCAGAAGACGGTCTTTTACGAGAACTACAACCGCTCGTACCGCGAGTTCTCGCCGCCGCTGCTCGCGGCCATGTACATCCTGGCCATCAACTGGTGGGACCAGGACGACGAGCTGGCCGGGCAGCCGCGGCCCAACGTGCGCGAGCTGGAGCGGCTCGTGCAGACCACACTGGCCGACGCCATGTTCCGGCCCAAGCTGTCGACGGTGCAGGCGGGCCTGCTGCTGTCGCAGCGCCCCGAGGGCGACCAGTGGGCGCCGACGGCGCAGCTGGTGGCCATCTCGCAGGAGCTCGGCCTGCACCTGGACTGCTCGGCCTGGAAGATCCCGCCGTGGGAGCGCGGCCTGCGCAAGCGGCTGGCCTGGGCGCTGTACATGCAGGACAAATGGGGCGCCCTCGTCCACGGGCGCCCGTCGCACATTTTCGCCAACAACTGGGCCGTGCAGCGCCTGCAGCCGGCCGACTTCCAGGACGTCGAGTGGGACGAGGACGACACCGAGGAGCGCCTGGAGATTGAGCGCGGGCGCACGCTGTTTGTGCAGATGGTGCAGCTCTCGCAGATCCTGGCCGAGATCCTCGACACCTTTTACACCCTGCAGGCCATGCACCACGTGGCCAAGGCCGGCCCCCAGAGCACCCAGGTCGTCCTGTCGCTGGCCAAGCCGATCCAGCTCAAGCTCAAGGAGTGGTACTCGGCCCTGCCGGCCGCCGTCCGCATGGACTCGTCCGTTGTCTCCTCGTCCTCGTCCTCGTCCTCGTCCTCCTTCTGCTCCTCCCCCCACCGCCTGTCCAGCATCGGCTACCTGCACCTGGCCTACTTTGCCACCGAGATCACCCTGCACCGCCGCATCATCCGCTCCATGGTGCCACCCGAGGACGCGTCTGCGTCTGCGCCTGCGTCCGCCGCCACCGCCAGCACGGCGCACCCGGCACACCCGGCACACCCACCGCCGTCACCCACGGCCCGATCCATGGGCAGCAGCAGCAACAGCGCGCACAACCTGGCCGGCATCGGAAGCGGCAGCGGCCGGCCGGACCCGTACGTGCAGCACATTTGCCGGTCCGCGGCCAAGGCCCGGCTGATCTCGGCCATGGACTTTGTCAACCGCCTGACGCCCAACCACCTGCGGGCGTTTTGGTACTTTGCCTCCAAGACCAACTTTGCCCTGATCGGCACCTTTGGCAGCCTGCTGTGGGCCACCTCGCCGGGCCGCGAGGAGGCCGACTGGTACCGCCGCCGCCTGGGCGAGTACCGCTGGACGCTGTCGGTCAGCTTCAAGCCGGGCGAGGGCAAGGGCCTGACCGAGTTTGCCATGGGCATGCTGGACATTAGCACGGGCCTGCTGAAGAAGCTGCCCGAGAAGCCGAGCTTCAGCCGCAGCGCCAGCGTCGTCGACATGGACGCCGCCCGCCGCCAGAGCATCCTGGCTCTCGGCGTCAGTTCTGCCGCCACCGCCGGCGACGGCAACGGCAGCGGCGGCGGCGGCGGCGGCGGCTACGGTGGCAGCAGCTTCGGCGGCTTCAACGGCTTTGGCAGCTCCGGCTACGAAATGTTTGGCGGCCAGCTCAGCACCGATGTGAGCGGCGTGCAGAGCCCCAAGACCTCAACCGACGGCAGCGACGACGGCCTGTACGGCAGCTTTGCGCCGTCATCACGCCTGCCCGACGTGGCAGAGTGACGAGGGAGTGGTGTGGTGGATAGATAGCACGGCAATTGTGTGCGAGGAGGGTGGCATATTCTGTGTATTTCATGGAGGTGGCATCTTGGATGAAAAGCGCTGCTGTCGGGATTCTTGAATTATTAACGTGCACATGTTGCTTGAATTCTTAACGTGCACATCCTTCGATAGGGGCACTCGCTTCTACAAAAAACAACGCCATCGAGGCTATCTCCCTATCAGCAGGGCCAACGGCCAAGATAGTAGCACTCACGACCACCCGCGCCGTGAAACAACAGCATACGCGGCCGTTTGCCAAGGGAGCCATGTGCGACAGCTATAATTAGCTCCACGGACAACTCCGTAGCTGCCACGCTCCAGGACCGACCGACCGACCGGAGAGCATCTGCAGACGTTCTCGGCGCGCCAAAATGGCTGAAAATACTGAACGCGGCAGCGCCGAGACGTGTGTTCTTGGCATCCGTTTCAGCCAAGAGCGTCCCCTCCCCCCCCCCCCCCCCCGTCCCCCTTTGAGCCAGTGGGCATTTGGACAAAAGCGCCGGCAGCTTCACTGGTGATGCCCCGACAACGCCTCGACGAGGTTTCAGCAGCTGCATCAGGCCACGAGTGGGCCCTTGTCAGTGGGAAGAACTAACATGATATATCTTCCATTATGGGAGCCCCGTTTTCTGTTTTGTGGCCCGTTGCAACAGTAACCCTCCCGGCGAACTGACTCGAACCAGGGGGGAGGGGCCGCCCCTTTGGGTCGTCGCATCATGGTTCTTGTGCGCCGAATTGGATACTTCAGACTGGCTTTCCCCCCTTCCTTTCCTTTTGTTTCGATGCGCTTTTCCCGCCACTGCCATCCTGACCCCCCCCCCCCCCCCTTCCCCCACGGCCTAGAGCCTGACCGACTCCCGGACTGTCCTTGGTTGTCGCTGGATCGACACCGCCCTTCAGCAGCTTTTGCCAACCATGCCGGTCATTCCCCTCGCCGTTGATTCCCAGGACCTGAGCCGCCGGCTGGCCGAGGTCACCAGCCATGTCCTCTCGCGCCGCAGCGTCAGCCACCAGGCGCTCGAGACACTGGCTGTCGGTAAGGCTGTTTCTCTCTCTCTCTCTCTCTCTCCTAGTAGACATGACAGGAACTCTTGCTAACAACAACCAGTGTTGACGATTGCCGTTAGCATGAGCCTCCTGCTGTACTGGGGCATCGCAAAAGGGGGCTCCTGTGTATGGGGGTCAGAGAAGAAGCGATAGGGAGGAGGGGCAGGCCCGCGAAGGGGGGGGCGCCGTCGTTATACCCATTTGCCTGATTTTCCAGCTGCTGGCCGGCTCACCGGGGGAGCCTCGCAACGCAGGTTGTCGTGCCTCCTTTTACGATTCAGAAGCAAGGCGTCTGGCCGGGTTTTATTCAGATAGATTTTTACATAATGCTCCAATCATACTTTTTCTTTCTTCGTTGCGCGAAAAGGGCGGGAGGGGACAGCGCACGAATCAACTCGACAGAAATCAGCCAAAAAAAAACGCACGGTGATTTCGCTTTTCCCTCGCCTGGCCGTTGCAAGATACGGAGGGAGTACAGCCAAGCCAGTACAAGGGGGTCCTTTCCATGGCCTTGTCTAGCGCCGCCACCTCGGCTCTTCTGCCTCTCCGCGACGCTCTCTTTCGAGCATGTCGTCAAAGTCCTTTTGCGCCTGCGCGCGGGCCGTCGAGCTCTCCTCGTCCACGTCTCTGAACGCGCTGTCCTCGCCGTCCGGCTGGGCACGCACGGGGGGCGGTTTCGAGCCAAAGCGGGCCGCCGCCGTCTTCTGTGGTGGTGGTGATGGTGCATGAGCCGATGACGCGGCCTGTGCTCGCAGACGATCCCACGCAGATCCACCCGCAGAGCCATTCGCGGCCGAGTTCCAGCCTGGGCGCCGCTGCGGAGGCGCCGTGGGCGAGGCGTCGTCGTACTGCGCGGCGTCATCGTCGGCACTACCGGCAAAGTCGTCGGCGAAATCCTCGCTCCTGGACGCCGCAGCCGGGGGGGCGGCCGGCGATGCTTGGTCCTGCAGATCGGGATACCCTCCTCTTCCACGCTGGTACAGCGACTGCTGCTGCTGCTGCTGCTGCTGCTGATACCCGCCAAACGTCTGCTCCTCCTCGTGGTCGCCCTCGGCCGACGAGTGCGGCGCTGAGGCGGGGGGGGCCGACGGGTGGCCGGGCACCGGCAGCGGCTGGTGCTGTCGGGCGGCCTGCCGGGCGGTCATGGTGGTGCGGATGGAGGCGCGCAGGTCGGCCAGCCGGGGGTCGCGCTCAAACTCCATGTTCTTGACGGAGAGCGCGTACGAGATGAAGAGCGTGCGCATGGTCCAGTGGGCCAGGCTGCCGTAGAGCGTCACGCGTGCCATGTGCCAGGTTGCGCGAGCCGTTGGGCCCTGCAGCCAGGGGTACTTTGCGCTGGGGAAGACGTTGGGGTTGAAGCCCTCGCCGGGCTGGTAAAAGGGGAAGCGGAACGTCGACCGGCCGCGCTTCTCGTAGAGATACGTCGCGCCCAGCAAAAAGGGGAGCTCGTAGGACATGGTCACCACGGCCTTGGCCGTCTGGCCCGCCACCGTCTGCACCTCGTCCGGCGTGAGCACGCGCTGGCCGCGCCAGCGCGTCTCCAGCAGCGTCAGCGCCACGGCGGCGCGGTACCACTGATCCGTATAGCCGATAAGGGGGCCGAAGAACGGCACCTTGGGCAGCTCCTCCCATCGCACGGGCAGGTGCTTGGAAATGCCGGCAAGGTCCGACACCGATTTGATGTGCAGATTGCTGAGCGCAAAGTCGCCCGCACCGCCGTCGGCATTGTTCTCCGAATTGTGCTCGGAGTCGTCGTCCATGGGGGGCGTGATCAATTGGCGCTCTCGGTGGTAATGGTGAGGGAGCACCCGTGAATTAACGGGTGCCGGAGAGCTCGGCGTCGGGAAGGAGGGGGGGGGGACGCGGCGTGACATCACTAGTGTCACGTGTACGCGCGCCACAACAGTGCGCCACATCTCAACGCGCTTGGGGGAACGCGCCATTGCCTTTCTACGGAGTAGGACGAAACGCGTCGACCCGCGTCTGGCCCGATGTGGAGGAAGCTGGGACGACAGCACAAAACAAAAAAAAACACACAGCCGCCCATCCAGCCCACCAATCCACCAATCTGCGCCCCCCCCCCCCCCTCCTCTCTGTTCTCAAACGGGGTTGCGTTCAAATCCAAGTGTAAGATACATACGACCAGGCGGCTGTCTGTGTCCCTGGACAGGGTCATACCTCCCCCCCCCCCCTCCTCCCCTCCTCCTCCTCACCGGAGTAGCATGTCGTTCCGGAGACCAACTTCGGAACAACAGCGAAATCGATCTTGGGT
Organism: Graphilbum cf. rectangulosporium; assembly: GCA_019925645.1. Classification (NCBI taxonomy): domain Eukaryota; kingdom Fungi; phylum Ascomycota; class Sordariomycetes; order Ophiostomatales; family Ophiostomataceae; genus Graphilbum; species Graphilbum cf. rectangulosporium. The sequence continues at coordinate 194,351 of JADHKI010000029.1, forward strand.
GAGCACTTCTGCTCGACAGCTGCTGCAGAGAGAGCGAGAGAGAGAGAGAGAGAGAGAGAGAGAGAGAGCGACGGCCTGCTAAGCGCCTGTTACTAGGGACAGCAGCGTAACCAGCGCTACCAGCAATGGCAACGGCCCCGACACAATTCGTATGTTCCGCCGCCACAATACCCGCCGTCGCCGCCGCCACCACCACCACCACCCATCGAGATATCCAAAACCACCAAGAACAAGCTCAGAAAGTTTCAGTTCCGGCCGCCTGCTGCCGTGCCTGACGCCGACAGTATCGGCAGCAACCCTCCAGAGCTGGCTCATCCGGCCCAACCATCCCCAGAGCAGCCGCCGCCTTTGGAGATCGGGACTGGCACTGGCAAAGGCACTGGCACTGCCGCCGCCACCGCTATCGAGATCCTGTCGCAAAGCCTGGAGATGGAGCGCCCGACAGAGGAGTCTGCCGCCGCCGCCGCCGCCACCGGCAACGAGGCCGACAAGGAAAACAGCCTGCCCAGCACGCAGCCCAGCAACACAATACCCGCCGTCCACGCCACGCCCGAGTTTCTCAGCATCCACGTCAAGACCCCGAGCGTGCGCTTTGCCTGGCAGGAACTGGCCGGGACGCCAGACACCCCCAAGGAACGGGGCACGCTCGGCATCTCGCCCAACGCCCGCTTATCCTGGGGCGCCGAGCGTGCGCGCGCGGCCTCGCCAGCCGGGTCCAAGCAGGGCGTCAAGAGGATGCGCAGTTCGTCGCCCCCCTCGTCCCCGTCCATCCCAAAGTCCAAGAAGACCGCGCTCGACATGGAAAAGTTCAAGGAGGCCGTCAAGTCCGCGCTGGCCAACCCGGCCCCGCCCGCCCGGAACCGCCTGGCACGGCACCACACGGCGCTCGCCCGCATGCGGGCTGGCGACGCACCAGACCATCTCGCCGCCGAGCCCCACGCGACCACCAGCAGCGCCCAGGACGGCTCGTCCCCACGGGGCGCCCCCGTCTTGCGGAGAACAGTGAGCTGCGGAAACCCTCTGCCCAAGCGGCGGAGGACAGACCTGGCGGCCAGCACAGGATCCCCACGAAGCCACCGGCACGGCGAGGAGACGGCCATGCACGACGACGCCTTTACAGACCGCAGCCGCGGCCGCGAGCCCGACAGAACCCGACCCCCGGCCAGCCCCGCCGAAAACATGAGGTCACAGACTACGCCCAAGGCGTCGTCCCGGCCGCCTCCCACAGCCGTGTCTCCCGTCCGGCGGCAACCGTTCCACGACGACGGCACAGAGGTCGGCCGGGGTGTGGTGGACCCTGCTGCAGGCGGTGCAGGCGGTGCAGGCGGTGCAAGCGGTCCGACGACCCCCCCCCGCGAAGCAGACTCCTTCTCCGACTACGGAGACGACGTCTTTGACGACGACATCTTGGCCGAGCTTGATGCCAGCCTAGCTCCTGCGCCTCCCATGCCATCCGCACCACAAGACGCTGCTGCCGCCACGACGCCAGAGATGCTCCAAGGGGGGAGCCAGTCAGACGAATTTGGAGAGCTGGACGACGACATACTCACGGCCGCAGAAGACCTGATGGCCGGCATGAGCTCGGCACCGCCGCACGCACAACGCAGTCCGGTGAAAGCAATGGCCCATGGAGCGTCCGGTGGTGGCGCTTTGGATGACATGGAGGACATGTATGGCGATGATTTCGGGGTTGACTTTGACTTTGACGCCGCCGAAAAGGCCGCCACACAGGCCGCAGGCATTGCTGTCCCCTGGGCAAACGATCCAAACGTATGAACTCCGCGCGCGCCCATGGACGGGAAACGATCTGATGACCATGACGAGGGAACACACTGCTGAACGAACTCTCCATGTAGGCTAGTCTGAATCGCAGAGCTATCCAGCGGTATCTTGTGACGAGCGTTGCTGTCTCCTTGTATGTCGACGACATGCGCGGGGAGTGTCAGGAAAAGGCAAGTCTCTCATCCCCCAAGACCCCATCCTCCATCCCGTCACCTGCTAACCATTTCCACTTGACAGGTTCTGGTCGTGCAGGGCGAGCAGCAAAAGTCGCCTCGAACAGTCCGTCTTCGCGGAGACTGGGTCGACACGTCGGCCAGTGTCAAGTCGTATGTGCACGTCATTGGCGACTTTGACGCCTCGGGCGCCTGTGTGGTCGACAACGACCACAACATGCTCATCCTGCACCCCGACCAGCTGATCTCCGCCACGGTCGTGGCCGACGCCTTCAGCTGCACCCGCCGAGCCGTGCTGCAAGACCGCGTCAAGGCCACCAGCGAACCATCTGCCGGGCTCATCTACGGCACGCTGCTGCACGAAGTCTTCCAGGATGCCCTGATGGCAAACCGGTGGACCCAAGAGTACCTCGCCAGCGTTATCGAAAAGGTCGTGGCCAAACACATTGAGGACCTCTACACCATTCGGGTCGACATGGATACCGCCCGCGACCATCTCATGGACAAGTCGAGAGAGCTGCAGCACTGGGCCGAACTCTTCATCTCCTCCCGGCCCAAGGTAAGTTTTTTTTTCACGTTGTCCAGTTTCACGTTGTCCAGCATGGCTTCATCTGGACTTTTGTCTAGGCACCCCCCAGTCTTGCTGACCATTTATTTTCCACGCAGCCCAACGCCGTTGTTCAGGGCCGAAACGGCGAGAAGATCAACATGTCCATAGGAAAGCTCTTGGACATTGAGGAGCACGTATGGTCGCCCATGTACGGCCTCAAGGGGAACATTGACGCAACCGTGCAGGTCACCATGCAGTCCGGCCAGGACCAGCGCACGCTGACCGTTCCTCTCGAGCTCAAGACGGGCCGCAACGCAAGCAGCAGCCACCAGGCCCAGACGGTGCTCTACAACCTCCTGCTGTCTGACCGGTATGACATTGAGATTGTCTACGGTATTCTGTACTACATGGAAAGCTCCCAGATGATGCGCATCCCGGCGATCCGCCACGAGCTGCGGCACATGATCATGAAGCGAAACGAGCTGGCGTGCTACATCCGCGAGCGCAGCGTGCAGCTGCCGCCGATGAAGAAGAGCGAGAGCCTGTGCGGCCGCTGCTACGCACAGGCGTCCTGCTTTGTCTACCACAAACTGGCCGACGACGGCGACGGCCAGACCAGCGGCATGGGAGCCAAGTTTGACGACGTCGTCGGCCACCTGACGCCACGGCACCGGGACTTTTTCCTCAAGTGGGAGGACCTGCTGACAAAGGAAGAAAAGGAGAGCCACCGGCTCCGGCGGGAGCTGTGGACCATGGTCAGCGCCGACCGCGAGAAGCTGGGCCGCTGCTTCTCCAACGTCGTTCTCGAGGAGCGCTCCGTGCTCGAGGACAAGAACAGCCAGAAGATCAACCGCTTCCACTACAGCTTTACCAAGGAGACGCCGGCCGCCGGCTTCTCCTTTCTGGACTCGCAGCTGGCGGTGGGCGAGCCGATTGTGGTGTCGGACGAGCAAGGCCATTTCGCCCTTGCCATTGGCTATGTGACGCGCGTCCAGCGGCAGCGGATCGAGGTGGCCGTCGACCGGCGGCTGCACAATGCCCGTATCCGGCAGCCGGGATTCCACAACGAGACAAACCAGGTGTTTACGGGCATCATGGAGGCCGGTGGCCCGGGCACGGACACGCGCTCGCGCCGGGCCGGGGTAAATGGGAAGCCGTCGCAGGCGCAGGCGCAGGCGCAGGCGCAGGCGGTCGTCCGTTACAGGCTGGACAAGGACGAGTTCAGCAACGGCATGGCCCTGGTGCGGAACAACCTGGTCCAGGTCATGGCGCCGGGCCAGTTCAGGTCGCGCGAGCTCCGCGAGCTGGTGGTTGACCTGGTCCCGCCACGGTTCCGGGCTGTCGCCACGCAATATTCTCTCGAGCAGCAGCAGCAGCAGCACGAGGGGGAGAGCACGGAGGGGAGCGACAGCCTCAACGTGGACCAGAAAAAGGCCATTGAAGTGGTCATGAGCGCCGAGGACTACGCCCTGGTGCTCGGCATGCCCGGGACCGGCAAGACCACGACGATTGCGCACATTATCCAGGCGCTCGTGCGCAAGGGGAAGAGCGTGCTGCTCACGTCGTACACGCACACGGCCGTGGACAACATCCTGCTGAAGCTGCGCGGCAGCGGCATGCCGATCCTGCGGCTGGGGCAGCCGGCCAAGGTGCACCCGGAGGTGCGGCAGTTTGCGGTGCTCGCGGGCGAGCCGCTGGGCAGCTTCGAGGCGATCCAGCGAGCGTGGCACGAGACGCCGGTGGTGGCGACGACGTGTCTGGGCATCAGCCACGCCATCTTCAACGAGCGCACGTTTGACTACTGCATCGTGGACGAGGCCAGCCAGATCACGCTGCCCATCTGCCTGGGGCCCATCCGCATGGCGCGCACGTTTGTGCTGGTCGGCGACCACAACCAGCTGCCGCCGCTGGTGCAGAACGACGAGGCCCGGGCCGGCGGCCTGGACGTGTCGCTGTTCAAGCTGCTCTCGGACACGCACCCCGCGGCGGTGGTGAGTCTTGAGCACCAGTATCGCATGTGCGAGGACATTATGACGCTCAGCAACACGCTCATCTACAACGGCCGGCTCAAGTGCGGCACCGAGGCACTGCGCTGGCGCAGCCTGCATGTGCCCAACATGGCCGCCCTGCAGCAATACCACCGCCACCCGGCGGCGGCGGCGGCGGCGGCGGCGGCGCAGCCGCCGCACGTGGGAGGAGGACGACTGTGCGGCACCACGGCGACACAGTCGGCGTGCTGGCTGGCCGACCTGCTGCGGCCGGAGACGCGGGTGGCCTTTGTCAACACGGACACGCTCGAGGGCGGCGGAGGCGGCCGCGAGGAGGACAAGGGCAGCCGCATCGTCAACGTGTGCGAGGCACGGCTGGTTGCGCAGCTGGTCGAGGCCCTGGTGACGGTGGGCGTGCCGGCGGCCGAGATTGGCGTCATGACGCACTACCGCTCGCAGCTGGCGCTGCTCAAGCACCAGCTGCGCGGTCTTGGCGGCGGCGGCATCGAGATGCACACCACGGACCGGTTCCAGGGCCGCGACAAGGACGTCATAGTGCTGTCGCTGGTGCGGAGCAACGAGGCCTGCAACATTGGCGATCTGCTCAAGGACTGGCGGCGCATCAACGTCGCCTTTACGCGGGCCAAGACCAAGCTGCTCGTCATTGGCAGTCGCAGCACGCTCAAGGGCACCGGCAGCGCAGCAAACAGCAATGCCACGGCGGCGGCGGCGGCGGCGGCGGCGGGCCGCGCCGATGACAAACCCAGCGACAAGGAGATTGGCGAGAGAACGCTGGCACGCTTCATCCGCCTCATGGAGGAGCGCGCATGGATCTACAACCTCCCCCCCGACGCGCTGGAAAACCACCACTTTGCCGACGGGCCCCCGGCAACACAAACACAGTCCTCCTTGGCGATGCCGCAGGACAGCGGGCTGGGCGACGGCGGCGGCGGCGGCGGTGGCGGCGGTGGTGGCGGCAGCGGCAGTGTCCTCTCTCCCAGAACCGTCAACAGGGAAAGAGACGTCGGCTCGCTGGCATCGTCACCGACCAAGCCACGCGTGCCCGTCGCCGGGGGCAAGGAGAACCGGCAACCGCTCAAGCGAGCCAAGATGAGCGAACGGACCCTGACCAAGGGCAAGCCCTTTCTGCAGTCCATCCTGACCGAGATGATGAGCGAGAGATACCCATGAGGGGGGGTATACGGGATTAAGATTTTTTTTGGTTTTTTTTTTTTACACGAAAGGAAAGAAAAACGGCACGGAATAGCGTTTGGACGCTCTTGGGAAGCACCATAGGATACAGGGGAGATAACGCTGCAGCATTTTTTGTGTAGATTTTGGGTCAAGATTGGGTATACTTATACACATGAAGAACCAGAGCGACATCGCAGCAGAGCGATATCGCAGTTGCGTGTCACGTGACTGCGTCTGCCAGCTGGTGCCGGCCCGACGTTGTTTCCGAGGATTCCCGCCAAACGGGCCAATCTCGTGGGCTCAATTTTCCTGACAAGGACTACTCATCACCAACTGCTTTTTCCCACCACACCTCCCCCCTTCCTCTAGACCGACACGCACATTCAGCCCCGCGAATCGTGCTGCCCACCCCCCTCTCCCCTTGCCCCTGTCACTTGCTTTGCTGGCAAGTGCATCTCGGCAGCAGCCTCTCCACGCTTAATCACGCCCCCTTTTTTTCTTTTTCCCGCCTTCATTTTCTGTTCTGCCGCCCCCGCGCAGGATCAAGGAACGAGCGGCGGAAGCGCGACAAATTGCCTCAAACGCACGGGACAGCCGAGGACACGGTTGTGCTTTTTTTTTTTAACCGACGCGGCGCGGCCCAGAAACACCGAACCCGACAATCCGGCTGAGAAACCGACGCTCCTCTCAACGATACGCGCAAAGGACGATGCTTTCGGCAATTTCGGCACGGTGTGCGGCCAGGGCTACGGCCACGGCCCCGGCGGCGGCAGCGGCGCGGCGGGCGCTGTCCAGCACGGCACGGCGGCGGGCGTCGTCCCCGGGGCACCACGAGTCGCAGTACGACCCGCCGGCGGGCTGGCTGTTTGGCGTCAAGCCGGGCGAGAAGTACAAGAACGAGGGCTGGGAGAAGCCCATGTTCTGGGGCTTTGGCGGCAGCCTGCTGATCTTTGTCTGCCTGATCCCGTTCAAGCCGGATACGTCGTAAGTCGAGACAAGAGCAACGACAGCCCAAAGAAGAAGCAAGAAGCTGACCACCAGGATACAAACTTGGGCTCTGGAAGAGGCGCGGCGGCGGTTAGAGGTGGAGGGCATCCTGCAGGACCCGTTCCCGGAGAAGAAGCAATAGAGCTTGGACGGCATGGGGGGCGGTTCGTTGTTTCCCGTTTGTCGTGTCTTTGGGTTTCGTACAGTGCCTGTTTAGAGGAGAAGAACGAGTGCCGGGATGGGAAGAGGACACGAGGTACATACAAAGTATTGCTGCATTGATCGTTTTTTTTTTTCGTTACGTTCTATGAGTCATTGTAAGGGTGCTTCTAGAGTCATTGTAAGAGGCCTCAGAGTCAATGTAAGAGTGCCAAGCCGACTTCTACGTGCGACAAAGAAAGATTCAGATTCAGATTCAATTATATTCGGCCAGGGAAACGAGGTGGATGGATGCAGGGCCGCTCATTTGCAGACGTAGCTCCAGGGATGGTCCTCCTCGCCGTACTGGATGCCCTCGATCCAGTCCTTCATGCGGGTGGCGACCTCACCGGACTCCTGATCGTCCTGGAGGCCGCAGTTGATCAGCTGGCCGCGCCAGCTGATGGAGCGCACGGGGCTGACAATGGCGGCGGTGCCGGAGCCAAAGGCCTCGAGCAGGCGGCCGTCGCGGGCGGCGTCGGCGAGCTCGGGCATGGTGTACTTGCGCTCGCAGACGGACCAGCCCTCGGGCACGAGGCGCTCGCGGGCCAGGGCGAGGACGGAGTCGCGGGTGACGCCCTCGAGGATGGTGCCGTCGAGGGGCGCGGTGACGAGCTCCTTGGCGCCGGTGTCCTTGTTGCGCAGGGCGACGAAAAAGTTCATGGTGCCGACCTCGGTGACGTACTCCTCGGCGCCAAACAGCCACAGGTTCTGCTGGAAGCCGCGGCTCATGGCCTCGCGCTGCGGCACGATGCAGGGCGCGTAGTTGGCGCCCAGCTTCTTGTCGCCGACGCCGCCGGGCCAGGCGCGCACGGCGTAGTCGGTGGCCTCGAGCGAGATGGCCTTGAAGCCGGTCGGGTAGTAGGGCCCGACGGGCGAGGCGATGACAAAGAGCAGGGCGGAGCCGGGCGGCCCGACGCCGAGCGTCTTTTGCGTGCCGATCAGCGTCGGCCGCAGGTAGAGCGAGTAGCCGCGCCGCTCCGGGATGAAGCGCTCGTCGACGGCCGCGAAGCGCGCAATCAGCTCGGTCAGCGCCGCGCCGTCAAACGTGGGCAGCGCGATGCGCGCCGCCGAGCCGTTGAGGCGCGCCATGTTCTTGTCGGGCCGGAACAGCCGGATGCGGCCGGCCGCGTCCTTGTAGGCCTTCATGCCCTCGAAGCACTCAAAGGCATAGTGCAGCACGCACGCCGCCGGGTCCAGCGCCAGGTCCTGGTACGGCCCGATCTTGGGTGCCTTCCAGCCGCCCTCGGCGTCCCACTCCACCGTCATCATGTGGTCTGTCAGTCAGCACAAGTCGGCAGGAGGGCGGGCCATCCCAGCAGGTGGGCCTTGCAGCGCGCATGCCCGCAGGGCACTCATAACCTACCGGTAAAGTTGCGCCCAAAAATCAGCTCTTCGGCTGGCCGCAGCTTTCCGGGCTTCTGCGTCTGCTGGATCGTCAGCAGGTCCGGCCGGATGTCCGGCAGCGCGGCGGCCGCCGCCGCCGGCTTGGCGCTGTACGCTCGCCGGGCGGCGCATGACACCGACACCAGCCGGGAGGTCGCCGGCGAGGCCGGAGCAAGGGCAGAGGCAAAGGCGGAGGCAGCGCCGCCGAGGCGACGGAAGGACGGCCGAAGCATGATTTTCGGGGGAACGGAAATTCGGATGAGGGGAGGAGGAGGAGGAGGAGGAGGAGGAGGAGGAGGAGGAGGAGGAGGAGAGATGGGGAGGAGAGAGAGAGAGAGAGAGAGAGAGGCACCAGAGTCAGACCGGCGAAAAGGGAACCCGCTCGGCAGCGCGCGACTCCGTATTTGTGCGAGACAGAGAGGGTCCAGTGCTTAAATACCCGCGGTAGCGCGGCCGTCGGCGTGGTGGTCATCGGAGCCTCATCGGAGTCCTCGTAGTCGCCCCGTGCTGACACACGTGACCGCCCGTTCGCGGAAGGAGCAGAAAAGGGAAGGAAGGAAAGGCGGAGAAAGGAAAATGGAGAATGGAGAATGGGGAATGGAGAATGGGGAGGATCGAGAGAATTGGCAAAGGGGAAGTCATTACCTAGAGACAGCCCGAAAAGGAAGGCATGGCGACAGACGTTGCCAAGACGGCAAGAGCAAGGGAGGAGGAACGCTGCTGCTGAAGCTCGGGCTCGAGAGCTGCCACAACGGCGGCTGCGGCTAGCGCTGGCCTATGAATACGTGACCTTTACGATTCTCTCGGCCAGCTAACCTTTGTCCTTTGATCCTGCGCACAACGACACTCCATTTTGTAGCTCTCGTCTTTCGCGTGTTTTTTCTTGCCCATCTTGTTGCTTGCTTTCGTCTCTTTTGGGTTTCGCCTTTTGCGTTTCTGCTTCCGTCTGGTCTCCGGCCAAACCGGCCCGTCAACAAGCCGCCGCTCGTCAACGGCTTCATCATCTTCGCCTTCTTTCGCGCTTTATCTCGACCTCTTTCTCGACCCCTGGCCAATTCGGCAGAGTGTTTTGTGACTGGCCCACGACCACGAGCTTCTTCTTTACCGAACTGCCGCAGGCTATGCCGTACGGCCGCCCGGCTGTCCCGCACTGCCGATAGCGAAGACCCCCCCCCATCTCACTATATCCCCCCCCCCCCCCTTCTTCTCTGCCGAGCCATGTTTTCCTCGGCGCTCAAGTCGATCTCGTCGTCGACCAACATTGGCAGTCACTACACGATTGCGTCGGTGCCGACGTGTTCTGCGGGCCCGTGGAAGATTTACGATGCCAAGAAAAAGTCCACGGGCAAGGCCTGCTCGGTCTTTGTCTTTGACCGCAAGGCGCTGGACGCACACGGCAGCTCGCTCGGCCGCGCCGGGGCCAGCGGGTTTAAGCGCGCTGCCGACGAGGTGGTGGAGCGGCTGAAGAAGGAGGCGGCTTCGCTGGCGCGGCTGCGGCACCCGAGCGTGCTGGAGCTGGTCGAGCCCGTCGAGGAGACGCGGGGCGGCGGGCTGCAGTTTGCCACGGAAGCGGTGACGGCGTCGCTCGCGAGCCTGCTAAAGGACAAGGATGAGCAGGAACGTGGTGGTGGCGGCGCTGGCGGCAGCGGCAGCGGCAGCGGCAGCGGCAGCGGCGGTAGCAGTCGACGCGCCAACAGCCGGTACGTCAAGGAAGACGCGGACGGGGTGCGGCGGCGCCGCGAGGTCGAGATCGACGAGCTGGAGATTCAAAAGGGGGTGCTGCAGCTTGGCAAGGCGCTCGAGTTTCTGCACGAGAACGCGGGCCTGGTGCACGGCAACCTGACGCCGGACGCGGTGCTGGTCAACGCCAAGTCGGACTGGAAGATTAGCGGCCTGGCCTTTTGCAGCCCGGCCGCCGGGTCCGGGTCCGGGTCCGGCACCGGCACCGGAACAGCCGCCTCGGCCGCGTTTCCGCCCGTGAACCCCCACGAAATCACAAACATGGACGCACGCCTGCCGCACAGCGTGCAGCTCAACCTCGACTACGCCGCGCCGGACCTCGTCATCGACACCCGCCTGACGCCGGCCGCCGACATGTACTCGCTCGGGCTGTTGTGCGTCGCGCTCTACAACGCGCCGCACCGCTCGCCCATCGAGGCCCACGCCAGCCTGTCGACATACCGCCGCCTGTTCACACCGGCTTCGTCCGCCTCCATGCCGTCTGCCAGCAACAACTTTCTCTCGTCGCGGCCCCTGCCGCGCGATCTGGCCGCCCAAGTCCTGCCGCGCCTGCTCTGCCGCCACCCGGCGCAGCGGCTGACCGCGCGCGAGTTCCAGGCCAGCGAGTACTTTGACAACGTCCTCGTGTCCACCATCCGCTTCCTCGACGCCTTCCCGGCCAAGACCCCCGGCGAAAAGGCCCAGTTCTTGCGCGGCCTGCTCAAGGTCCTGCCCTCCTTTCCCCGCGCCGTCATGGAGAAGAAGGTGCTGCCGGCCCTGTTCGACGAGATGAAGGACCGCGAGCTCGCCCCGCAGATTCTGCAAAACATCTTCAAGATCCTCGACCTGCTGCCTGCTCCGCGCCGCGCCTTTGCTGAGCGCGTGCTGCCGGGCCTCAAGGCACACTTCTCCGCTGCTGCCGCGCCCGGAGCTGCCGCCGCCGCCGCCGCCGCCTCTGCCTCCGCCACAGCCATGCCCGAGCGCGATCCGCTGCGCGATGCCAGCCTCATGGTCGTGCTGGAGTGGCTGCAGACCATTGCCACGAACACCAACGGCAAGGAGTTTAAAGACGGTAGGTCACTTATCATTTTTTTTGGACTTTCTCTCGTTACTTGTCACTCCTCCCTCCCTCCCTCACTAACAGCAACAGACATCCTGCCCATCATCGCTCTGGCTCTGGAGTCGGCCACGCCGTCCGTCGTCGACGCCGCGCTCCGCAGCATCCCCGTAATGCTACCCATGCTGGACTTTAGCACCATCAAGCACGAGCTGTTCCCCGTGGTGGCCCTGATCTTTAGCAGGACCAACAGCCTGGCCATCAAAGTGCGCGGCCTACAGGCCTTTGTCATCCTGTGTGGCGGCACGCTGGACAGCCGCGCAAACGACGACGCCGCCGCCGACTACGACGACGACAGCACCGACGGCCTGACCGGCCTGCGTCCGGACAGCCACAAAAAGGGAAACTACTCCTCGTCGACTGCGCTCGACAAGTTCACCATGCAGGAGAAGATCGTGCCGCTGATCAAAGCCATCAAGACCCGGGAGCCTGCCGTCATGATGGAGGCCCTGGCCGTGCTGCGCGTCGTCGGCCGCGCCGCCGACGCCGACTTTGTGGCTTTTGACATTTTGCCTCTGCTGTGGAGCATGAGCCTCGGCCCCCTGCTAAACCTGCAGCAGTTCCAGGCGTTTATGCGCCTCATCAAGTCCCTTTCGGCCCGCGTCGAGAAGGAACAGGCCCGGAAGCTGCAGGAGCTGGCCGGCGGCGGCGGCCCCGTGGCCGACGAGTCGCTGATTGTCGATGAGTTTGCCACCTTTGGCCGCAGCGCCGTCGCCGGCGGCGGCGCCACCTCGGCCCAGGACGCGAGCGACACGGCAGACTTTGAACGGCTCGTCAAGGGCAAAGCCGGAGGCGGCGCCAGCGGCGCCGGCGCCAGCACCATGGGCGGCGCTGCTGGCGGCGGCCGTGGCGGTATCATGGATGCCGGCTGGGACGCCTTCACCCCGGCATCCTCCGCGGCGACGTTGCGCTCCCCGCCTCTCAGCACGTCTTCGTCCTGGGCTTCGGGGGGCATCTCCGCCGCCGGCGCCGGCGCCGCCACCGCCACCACCACCACCACTACCAAAACCACCAGCCCCCCGCCGGCCACCTTTTCCTGGTCGACGCCGGCACCGGCGCCCGCTGCCGGCCTCAATAACTCCTTCCCGTCCATGGTTCCATCCTCGACGCAGTTTTCACAGGCCTTGCCAGCACGGCCATTGGCAAGCTCTTCCGCTACAGCCGCCCCAGCCACCAGCAGCACCTTCAACTGGTCCAGCTCCAGCACCAACACTACCTCCAGCCAATGGGGCAACACTGGCACCGCGCTCCCCACAGCAGCCAGCAACAGCGCCTTTTCCTCGCCATCAGCCTTTACGCTGCCGCCGCCGCCGCAGTCGTCGCCTTTGTCCGCAGCAGCAGCAGCAGCAACAACAACAACATCAACTTCAAGTTTCCGCTTGCCGCCGCCGCCGGGCACAACGCCAAGCACCTTTTCGAGCGCGCAGCCATTGGCAACAGGGAGCTTCCCAGCAGCCAACTACAACCGCGCCAGCTTGGGACTGGGCGGGATGGGGGGCATGAACACCACGAACAGCATGAGCATGAACAGCATGAGCATGAACAGCATGAGCATGAACAGCATGAACACAAACACAAACGGCACGAGTACCACAAACGGCATGGGGGGCATGGGTATGGGCATGCTGCCGACGCAGCCGGGAAAGTCGGGACTAGACAAGTATGAGAGCTTGCTCTAACGACATGAGACGTATAATATAGACTGCGGCGGGCATTGGTTTTGTTTGCTCTTGTTTTGGCTTTTTCTGGTTTATTTGGCTGTTTGGCTGTTTGGCTCTTGGTTTGCGCTTTGCGAGCACAGCGTCTGTTTTCAGCCCTTCTCGGAAAATGGTCATGGCATAAAGGCAGAGAAAAAATGACATTACCCTCCTAATATATCTGGAATCAACGAACACCAACGTCTCAGGAATATATGAACCAAGAAACCCCACAGATCCACAAAAACCAATAAGCCGCCGAAAAGTGTGCTCAATGTGCCAGCCTCGCTCAGTCAGAGTTGACAGCATACGAGCCAAATAACACGAGTGCAACGTTGAAAATAAAAAAATAAAAAGTGTGCTCACGCCAACGCCAAGGGACCCGTGGTAAAAGAACAGACAAAAGGACGTGACAGAAAGCATAAATCAAGGATAACAAGTGTAACAGCTGATGAACAGTCATTATACTTTGATCGCCCGGCTGTCCTGGCTCCGGCGTCGATAAACAGCATCTTGGCTGCCCCGGCCCCCCCCTCTTCTAGTCTTGTCATGCTCTTTCTGGTCTTTTCCTGCCCGGCTCGGTTTTGCTTTCTTCCCAGTGTCTCTCGTTTTCCTTTCGCTTGCCTTGTGTTCGCTCGCTGTTGCGCACTCGGGCTTCGGTCTTGCCGCCGTCGTCTCTGCTTTTGCTAGAGTGTGTGCGTCTCGCGCCCAGATCTTGATCTTTTTGGTCGTCACCGTCGTCATCCTCCATCTCTTGTGCCCCCTTTTTGCTGATTCTGGGTCTGTCCTCCATCTTGACGTCGGCCGCCGCCTCGGCCGGAATAGGCTTTACAATACCCGGCGTCACGTCGGTGAAAATGTGGCGGCTGCTGTAACCACCCGGTGGGGTTTCGGTATGGATCTGCTGGTTTGGCGGCACCATTTCATGGTTCAGGTCCCAGCCGGCCCGACGGCACAGCTCGGCCACAATGACGTCGCAGTCGCCCAGCAGGTCAATGTCAAAGTTGATGTGATGGACGGGCGTGCGCGAAATGTAAATCTGCGGCACGTGTGGCGGCATAAAGGGCACCACCTCGGACACCGGCGCCACCTTGAGCGACGTGCCAATGACCACGACCAGGTCCGCCTGGTAGCGGTCAATTTCGGTCAGCCGGCGCGAGAACTCGTCGGGCAGCGGCTCGCCGAAAAAGGTAATGTCTGGCTTCATGACGCCGCCATGGCTTGGCGCACCAAAGCTTTCGTCATTGTCAGAGTCGCTGCTGCTGTTGTTATTGTTATTGTTGTTGTTGTTATTCCTGCGGCGTGTCAGCCGCGGCCGGCCGGGAGGGCGGCCCACCCGGCCTGGGCGGCCCCGGGGACGCCCCCTGCGAGCTGGGCCTGGGGCGCCGACAGCGCCCCCGTTGCTGTCCAGGCTGTTGCTTCGGCTCAGCGAGGTGGAACCGCCGCCGCTGCCGCCGCCGCCGCCGCCGCCGCCGCTGCCGGACTCGGCGTCACGTGATACGCCCTTCCGCTTCCGGTTGGCCGCAGCCGTGCGGGCCTTGAGGGCGCAGCGCGGGCAGTGCGGGATGCGGCCGCTCTTGATGGTGGGGAAGAGCGACTCGCCGTCGACGCGGTAGCCGCAAAGAACGCACGTGGCCGTGGCAAAGGACCCGTGGCACTGCACCAGCTTGTTGGGCTTGATGCCGGCCTTGGCCTCCAGGTTGTCAATGTTTTGCGAGTAGTTGGTCAGCAGCTTGTTCTTCTGCTGCAGCAGGGCGATGAAGGCGTGCGTAGGGGTGAACCTGTCGGTCGAGGGCAGGATGTCGCGGGCCACGGAATAGAAAATGGTGGGGTCCTGGCGGAACAGGTTGATGTCAAAGACCTCTTGCGGATCGCTGAGGCCGAGGTGGGTCAGGCGCTCGTAGAGGCCAATGTCCTTGGAGCGGAAGTCGGGGATGCCGAGCGACGTGCTGATGCCGGCGCCGGTGAGGACGATAATGTTGCGGCTGGTCTGCAGCAGCTGGACGGCGTCGTCAATGGAGTTGTAGCGCGGCAGCTTGGCGCGCTTGAGCAGCTCGCGGCTCAGAGCCAGGCTGAGCAGGCCAAAGTAGGACTCGTCCGGCTCGTCCTCCAGAAAGTTGGGCGGGCGCACGCCAAAGGCCGTCAGCAGCTTCTTGGCCGTGATGACGCCGGCATCGACTGTGCGGCGGCAAAACTCCTCGGGGCCGATGGCGCGCAGCTCCTGGCGATAGCGGGCGGCCTCCTCGGGCGTGCAGGCCTCGGGGTCTGACACGGCGAACTGGTTGTCCTCGGTCAGGTCCTCGAGCACGTCCTCAAAGAGCGACTCGGTCTCCCAGGAGTCGCCCAGGTCGTTTATGTGCTCTTCCAGCTCGTTCAGATTGCTGTTGCTGTTGCTGTCGTCGGCTGCGTCCTCGTCCGAGTCTGCGCCGTTGTCTTCTTCTTCAAGGGCAGCCTCACGGGCAGCCGCTTCTTCTGCTGCTGTTGCTGCCGCTGCCGCTGCTGCCGCTGCAATCGCTGCTGCCCGAGCGCCGGGGCGCCTGCCTCTCTTGCCAGTGGTGGTGGTGGTGGTGGTGGTGGTGCTGCTGCTGCCACCACGACTGCCTGGCTTCTGCCGTACTGTGGGAGCACGCATCTCGGCCATAGCGCGCGCGCGCGGACGAGGCTCTTGATTGGGGGAAGGGGGGGGAACCGGGCTTTATAGAAGAGAGGGCAGGAAAATGGGGGGTGGATGTGGTGCTGAATGAAACTAGGAAATGGAGAAAAAGGAACCAGCCTAGACTTGAAGTCTTGTTTTTTTTGTGTCTTTTTGTGTCTTGTTTTACACACTTGAATCTTATTGGGTTGTGTATTGTGCAAGAGATGCGCTGTGTTGTGCAAGTTGTGGTGGCGTGTTTTGGATAATAGTCAATTCGATTGTGAGCTGTGATTGTGAAGAGGAAAAGTGTGTGAAAATGGAAGCAGAGTTGAAAAAGGCTTGTGGACAGGTATTACAAGACCAAGATCCGCAAGAGACAATGGAAAGTGGCAAGTCGACGAGATTTGGGGGCAAATGGGATTCACTGGTCCTCAAACGTGTGGATGCATGGGTGGGGGAATTGGCCCAAAAGAGGCCCGGGGCCGTGGACTATGGAAAGCGAAGAAGCGGACAAGAGAAAAAGTGCAGACGCATGTATCTGGACCGTCTGTTGTGGTGGCGGCAAAGAGGTGAAGAAGGGGAAAAGAAATCTTGGCCGAGTTGTGAATTGCAGTGGGATAATTCAAGTGGAGAGGTCAAAAGACACGAAAAAACGGCCCCAGGGTCCTCCTGTCAGGTCTCAGAAGGGTCTGGCGGGAGAGGTCTCTTGAGAAGTCTCTTGACAAAAAAAACAAAAAAAAAAAGAGGCAACACGGGAGCAAGCGCTTGAGAGTCTCAAGAGAATGAGACGCGCAGGAGAACAGTGATTATTTTAGCAGGCCTGACCAAAGGGGGAAAAAAAAGGAGAAGGAGAATACTAGGGAACTAAAAAGGCCTTGCCGGTGATTGGCCCGGCACGACAAGGGAGAGAGACCCAAAGGCAGGAAGGAGCCACAAGCACGGGGGAAACAGTAGGGTTAAGAAACGAGACGCGGGCTCGAAACAGATGTGTAGCAAAGAGAACAAGATGTCCGAGCAACAGCGGCCCGGCTGCTGCGACTGTGATGGTGGCAGACTGCTGGAGATCATGCCTGGCCGGCCGGCCGGCCTAGTTGCTTCTAGGCTGCGAGTTGTCGAACCATAACGGGAAAGTGCAAAGCAGCATGCTCGACGTGGGGCGTGGCTGTTGTTGAGCTTTGGCTGCGGCTGCTGACTCGCTACATTGTCGCAGAGCGCGCCGCTTCAGCTTCTGTCACTGCCATTCCCTTGCTGCGTCGAGTCGCCGGCCGGCCCCAACCCGTCGCTCCTTCCCTGTGCTTCACGGACCACCCCAGGCTTGTCATAAGTCATATCTGGCTGGCTAGGTACCCGGTCAGTACCCCAAGCAAAGCCTACTGCAGATTCCTCCTGTCACAGCCGTCCATTTGTTGCCTACTATGAAAAATATATACACTACTATGCACAACGCATGAGCTGCGGTATATCCCCCGGTCTTCTCCTGCTGCCGCCCCACGCTGGTCGTCTTCTGTCTTACTCCTCCCTGCTGCGACTTCCTGTTTCTGTCCTGCCGATAGTGTGACCACGTCGGCGCCAACCCTTTCCTTCCCCCCCCCCGCCTCCCCCCCCAAAAAACACAGGTAACAATTACGGTAGACCCCCATGGACCACCGCGGAAAGAACAAGGCCCTGTATATGCCTGTAAATGCTGTCGAAGCCCGCCATGCCGCCATGCCATGGTATGCGGCTGAGATGCTAGATGAGAACGGGATGGCTGAAAGAGCAAAAGAAGACAAGGCAAGAAGCAAGCACGGACAAAGAACGTGCACGCAAGAGCACAAGTGACCAGGGAGAAGGCCCTGCTGCTAGGGGAGAACCAATCCATGCAAAGAGTCCGCTAGGGTATTGCAACTCCAAATCAAGTTGACTAAAGTGTCCGAGGACCGCCCGCTGCCGCCGCCGCCGCTGCCGCCGCCGCCGCCGCCGTTGCCGTTGCCCGCCGAAGATGATTAAGATGACACGAATAGCCTGAAATAATGGGGGAGATATGGGAGCATAATAGTCTACCGCCAAAAAGCATATACAATAACCGAGGGCAAGTAAATGCAATGCTGGAAAAAAAGCCTAACTTTTGGTCGTCATTGGCGGCACGCGCAAACCAGCGGCACCTACTCGTCGAAGCCGTACTTTGGGCAGCGCGACAGCTGACTCAACAGCTCGTCCAGGTCTGTCCAGTTGCGGTCGTCGTCTGCAAACTTGCGGTGCTTGTGCGAGGAAATGTGCTGCGGCGCAAACCGTTAGCGAAAGTGGCCCAGCGGGACAATGCGGGTCCAAAAGGGCCATTGATGAATCCACTCACAATTTCAAAGTCATCAAACTTGTCCTGGCAGTTCTCGCAGTAGCCCGGCTTGGGATCCCGCGTCTTCTGCCGCGGTGCCGCCTGCGCCGCCACTGGTGCGCTGAGTGTCCGCTTGTTCTTCTCATCATGGTTCGTTGACGTCGTGTCCTCCAAAGCTGTGCTCATCTTGGCGCCGATCTGGGCAGCCGTGGACTGTCCCGCACTGGTCGATCGGACGTAGCTGCGAGACTGCTGCTGCGGTTGCTGCGGCTGGGCCTGCTGCGGCTGCGGCTGCTGCTGCTGCTGCTGCGCCTGTAGCACATCCATGCTCGTCTCGGCGGCGCGGCGGGAGCTAAAGTCTTGTTGCGAGGTGGTCGAGGCCGCCGTCGACTTCTGCAGCACCTTGCGTTGCAGCCCGTGGATCTCCTTGCTCGTGCCGGCCCGCGCACCCATTGTCCCCGTGGCCGAGGAGATCATCTGCGATCGGATCGCAGACGTCACGCCGGCTGCCTGAAGCCCCGAAGCCACCGGTTCGCCGGCAAAGCACCGGGCGGACTTTGCGCGGCTTGTAAACACGTTCTGCAGCGTCGCCGTTGAGGCCGACGACGAGACCTTGCTGTCAAAGATGGTCTCTGCCGGCCGGACGCCATGGGCGCTGGCAGCAGAGTGGCGGTTGTGGCCGTCTTCCATCTCGGTCAGGGTGCGCTTGCCGGTGACCTGCTTGGACGCAGCCACCGCCGCATAGCGGCTTGCCAACGTCTTTGATGATGCTGCCGCCCCTGCTGCCGCACCTCCTGTTGTCGTCGTCGTCGTCGTCGTCGTCGTCGTCGTCGCCGCCGTCGCTGCCGCCGCCGCCGCCGCCATGGCCTCTTTCGCTGTCCTTATACGTGCCCGGCGCTTCTCGGCGCGCATCTCCAGCTGGTCCGTGTCTTCGACAAAAGGACAACGCGTGCCGCCATTGGGACGCAGTTGCGGCCATTCGCCCTCTTCCTTATCTGCGACTTTGGCGTATTCGCGCACCATAATGGGCCGCTGCTTCTCTTCAATGTCGTACACGTAAATGTACGGGCCCTTGAAGTAGATCAGCTCCCGCGTAGCCACTGTTGGGTCACGGTCGGACGGTCCGCTCTGCCGCTCCTTGTCAAGCATTTGCAGCAGTGCCTGGTTGCCAGCAAGTCGGGAGCCTGTGGACACGCCGGATACGGTGGCGGCGTTGCGCATCCGCTGCCCCAGCTCGGCACTGCGGTATGGATCCGGCTCGATGAGCATATCGAGCACCCTCTGCAGCTTTTCCAAGGACCATATCTTCTTGCCCATCTCCCGAGCCCGCTGAAGAATGTCCGTGGTCCGTGCCGGCTTGGGTTTACGGATGGCCTCTTCCACGGACCCAAACGGAGCCAATGGCAGACGGCGATTCGCTGCCGTGTCGAACAGCTTCCGTTTCACGGGAAGCGAGGTGGACGACAGTCCCAACTCGGCGGCATTTGTACGGCTCAGCAGTGAAGGATTGATCGTCTGCACGTGCTCCTGCGGCATCTCGGCCCCAGCATCGCCATTGTTCTCCTTGCCCCTGAGCTGTAGCTGCTGCTGCTGTTGTTGTTGCTGTTGTTGCTGTTGCTGCTTAGTCGGGGGCTTCTCTTCTGGGGGAATAGTGCGCGTCGTGACAACGTGGGTGATGTCAATGGAGAAAAACTTGTCCTCTCTCTGTAAAAGAAAAAAAAAGCACGCGTTAGTCCTTGTGACGAGAAGTGACGATCAAGTGTTTAGAAGCAGAATCGCAGTCACTTACAGCACCAAGGTACGTGACCTGCTTCGACAACCGAGCGCTCTGATCTTCGGGAAGACTGTCAAAGTAGAAGACCAACTTGGGAAACCGCAGACGCTGGCTCTGCTGCCAGCGGCGAACTTCTTCGGCTTCCTTCTCCGACACTTTTTGTATCTCCTGCTGGCGTTGTAGCTGGTGGCTCATCCGCTCGGCCTGGTAGGCACGAGTCGTAGTGCCTCGCTGGATCTGGACACGCCGGGTAGCCGTGGAGGGGGTGGGCGAGCGCAAGGAGGTGGTCGTTACGCGGGTGCTGGTGCTGGTGCTGGTGCTGTAAGCATCAAGCATCTGCTTCTTGGCGGGCGGCTGGCCGTAGTTCTCCTCGCGTTGCATGCTGGCGTGTGACCGCCGTTGCTTGGCGAAAGCGCCGACGCCGCCGGCAGCGGACGCGGCCGCGCCGGCGGCCGGGCCCCGGAGCGGTGAGTTGGCTGCATTGGGGTTGGCCGAGAGTGGTACCCTTCTGGCAGACATGGCAGATGGCATGGCAGTGAAGGGCACAGGCGTGGGCGATAGAGATACTGCTGCCATATAAGAACGGGGAGGGCCGGCTGTCAGGCCAGATCAAGCATGCTCTATAGCTTGGCGACGACGAGACAAACGGCCGCAGGCTCGGTCCGTCACGTCGCTGGTTTCGCTGTTGTCGGGACGGCAGAGTGCAAATAAGGATGAGGGTGAAGTAGAGAAGGAAAAAAAGATGATAATGGTGGAAGAAGAGACCGCGAAGAAACAGCAACACACTAACAAACAGCTTAACAACACCGAGGCATGAGAAAGAACCAAGAATGGGACGATGGCGCCAATGCAATGGAGGCTGCCGATAGCCAAGACGAGCCGAGCAAGACGCGAGAAGCTGACGGACAGGAGAGACACAAAAGAGAGAGAGAAAAGCAAGAGAGAAGGAGGGGAAGCAAAGCACCCTCAAAAAAAATTAGGCGGCGCGAGAAACTGGTGCAAGCAGCACACACACACACACACACACACACACACACGACAAGGATAGGAAGGAAAGAGCAATGGAGGGAGGGTCTTGTTGTGTGGTTGTTTGGCAGCAGAAGCTCGGGTGGCTGGCCCACCCAGCAAAAA
The DNA here is from genome assembly GCA_019925645.1 of Graphilbum cf. rectangulosporium. NCBI lineage: Eukaryota > Fungi > Ascomycota > Sordariomycetes > Ophiostomatales > Ophiostomataceae > Graphilbum > Graphilbum cf. rectangulosporium. The sequence continues at coordinate 214,996 of JADHKI010000029.1, forward strand.
GTCGAAAGCGCGCCTTGCCCACAGGGCGTCTTGCAGCGGCGCCCCGGGATTGGTCCGCCGTCAACAATAATAACCCGCTAGGGAAACGCTTGTGCGCACGGGCCCGTAACGCGGCCCAGGGCAGTTGCGGCACAGCAACCAGCCAGAAGACCCACCCCACCGGCCAGCGGCCGACTGCGGCTGCCCAAAACGGCAATCCGGCAGAAACGTTCTGGAAGCGCACGCGAGGTGAGAGAACTCTACAAAAAATATCACCACATCCCAAGCCGATCTACGGAGTAAACCCGCCTCCCCCCCCCCTTCCACCACACCACCGTCATTGATACGCTGGGACAAGGCAACCTCACCATGAAGCTCCCACGGGCTCCTCCTGTGTTCCGCGCCGAGCCGCTGGGCCGGCTCCTCGCAGCGCCGGCACAGAAATCCCGACAGCGACTCCTCTCCTCCTCGGCGGCATGGCGCCCAGCGAAGCGGAGGATGCTCGGCCTGGCTCCGGCAGCTCCGGCAGCTCCGGCAAGATGCTACTACTCCACCGTGTCCGCTGCCGACATGTTGTTTGGCCAGCCGGTGCACGAGACACACCCGCACATTCTCGAGCCGGGCGAACGTAAGCCCTCTCCCCCCCCCCCCCCCCTCTCCCTTCTCTCTCATGGCCAGCCAGCCAGCCTGGCGCTGACGGCTTCGGGCACCTTTTTCTTCTCGATTAGTCACGCCCGGCATCTCGGCCCAGGAGTACTACGACCGGCGCTGCGCCCTGGCCGCGGCGCTGCCGGCCGACTCGGCAGCTGTGCTGCGCGCCGCCGACCTGCTGTACCGGTCGGGCGCCGTCTTCTTCCCCTACCGCCAGCAGTCTGATTTTTTCTACCTGACCGGCTTCGCCGAGCCCGAGGCCCTGGCCGTTGTGCGCAAGACCGGCCCCGACCCCGGCGACTGCGTCTTCTCCCTGCTCGTCCGCCCCAAGGACCCGCGCGCCGAGCAATGGGGCGGCCCCTGGAGCGGCGTCGACGCCGCCCGCGACGTATTCAACGCCGACGAGACGGGCGATATCGCCGCCGCCGCGTCGACGCTGCCCCGGCTGCTGAGCGGCGTGCGCACGGTCTACGCCGACGTGGCGGCGGCCTCGTCGCCCTCGCCTCTGGCCGCGCTGCTGGAGGCCGCCGGCTTCGGCCGCACCGCCATACGGCCGCTGGCTCCGGCCGTGGCCCCGCTGCGCGCCGTCAAGAGCGTCGCCGAGGTGGCCAACATGCGCCGCGCGGGCCAGATCTCGGGGCGCGCGCTGACGGCGGCAATGCGGCGGCCGTGGACGCGCGAAAAGGACCTGGCCGCCTTCCTCGACTACGAGTTCCGGCGCGACGGCGGCGACGGCATCGCCTACGTCCCGGTGGTGGCCGGCGGCCCGCGCGGCCGCCTCATCCACTACGTGCTCAACAACGCGGCGCTCGACGCCCACGACACCGTGCTGGTCGATGCCGGCGGCGAGTACGGCACCTACATCACCGACATTACCCGCACCTGGCCGCTCAGCGGGCGCTTTACCGCCGCCCAGCGCGACCTGTACGAGGCCGTGCTGCGTGTGCAGCGCTCCTCCGTGTCGCTCTGCTGCGAGAGCGCCGGCGCCGCTGCCGGCACCGTCGGGGGGGGCCTCTCGCTCGACCAGATCCACCGCATCACCAGCGACGGCCTCCGCTCCGAGCTCTCCAAGCTGGGCTTCGACCTGGGCCACCGCACGGGCTACGGCGATGCCCTCTCCGAGCTGTTTCCCCACCATGTCGGCCACTACATCGGCCTCGACGTCCACGACACGCCCAGCTTTCCGCGGCACATCCCGCTGCGGGCCGGCCATTGCGTCACCATTGAGCCCGGCGTGTACGTGCCCGATGACGAGCGGTGGCCGGCCCCTTTCCGTGGCTTGGCCGTGCGCATCGAGGATAGCATCTGCGTCGGCAAGGACGATCCCTACATCCTCTCGACTGAAGCGGTCAAGGAGGTCGTAGACATTGAGGCGCTCCGGGACGGTCACGTGTCGCCCTGATAGGTATCTTACACAATCGGCTGGAAACACGACAGCTGCATGGCAAGGCCATGTCTTGGCCTCATCCTCATGGTGCTTGGGCGGCTTGGACGTCTGCCTTCTGGTCACATACGCACGGGCACGATATAGGCTGGACAAAAAGCGTAAAATGAGATGAAAAGAATACCCCGACCTCTACAATGGGAGCGCTTCTAAATCCTTTCAGAAAAAGCTGATACATGGTATAAAATAGAGACGGTCATCAGAGGCATATATGGGAAGGCCGGCCAAGCCCTATCAATAGAAAGCCAATTTATATGACAGAAAGTAGCGCAGAAGGAGAGAAGCGAAAGCAAAGATGGGGAGCAGTCGCCTTGCACAGGATCAACAGAACGCTCTTGGGTCAAACAGCGTTCTGCTGTAATTGGGCATCTGGAAAGTCGGCCGCGCCGTAGCGTTCAGAAGCTGCTCGAAAGCCTGGAGTCGCCGGGACAGCTCCTGGTGCTGTTGGAGAATGGCCTTGTTCTTCTTTTCAAGGTAGTGGATGTAGTCCGTTGCTTTGGTTAGGACCGTACCCTGCAAAAGCTTCTGTTAGCTCGGGATCTGCGGGGGAAATATAAAAAAAAAATAAAAATAAAAATAACTGGATGCTCTGCTGCTTTGCTCACCTTGCTGACTTTGGGCCCTCGTCCGCCCAGGTTCGAGTCTTCTCCATCGTCAATGCCGTTTTCGGGTATCGTTCGCAACGAAGGCACCGCATCACGCAGCTCCGAGATCCTGTCCTTGAGGTTTGTGCGGTATTTGCGCTCAATGTCGTTGTGTGCAGTACGGTCGGCTGGCTTTTGCTTGTCCTTGTCGCCCTCCTTGTCCTTGTCCTTGTCCTTGTCCTGGTCTCTGTCTCGGTCTCGGTCTCGGTCTCGGTCTCGGTCTCTGTCCCTTTCCTTTTCCTTGCCCTTGTCCTGTCGGCTTGGCCTTGCTGGCGGGGACATTTGTGGCTGAGAGAAATTGGGCAAAGGCGCTGACATCATCGTGTTCAGGTAGGCATTGTTGGCCATCTGGTTGAGGGCAGCCGTGCCCATGCCGGGCCCGAACATGCCGGGCGGGAAGGTGCTGAAGCCCGAGTTGGCATTCAGGCCCAGGCCGCCCAAGGACGTGGTTGGGTTCATGGCGATGGCAATCAGGCGGCGCTGCTCGGCTTCGCTGAGGGTCGGCGTCTGCATGTCCATGAGCGTGTCGAACCGGAGACCCATCTGCGGCTTCTCCCAGCTGAGCGGCGTGGAATACAAGCCTTCCCTCGGAGGGACGTCGGCGGGTGGGATAGAGTCGATGCCGGAGAGGTGGTCGGCCAGATTCATGGAGGCGTATGAAAAGCTCTCGTCTTCGTCGGACAGGGCCCTTTCCAGCGCGGTATCGTCAAAACTATCTTCCTGCTTCGGCGGGTCGCCCGGGAGGGCCTGCGACGTTATAGACGCAGTGTTTTCCTGTGAAGACAAGACGGCGCTGCCAAGGTCCACCCCAGCAAGCGCATCTTGGCTCTGCTGTAGGTTTTGCTGTATGGTTTGCTGCAGAGTTTGCTGTAGGGTTTGCTGTTGCTGCTCTTGTTGTTGTTGTTGTTGCTCCTGCTGTTGATCCCCATTTTGTTGCTGCTCTTGCGGCTGTTCGGGCTGTAGTTGTGGTGGTTGGGGCTGTTGTTGCTGCTGCTGCTGCTGCTGCTGCTGCTGCTGCTGTGGTTGTTGTTGTTGTTGCTGCTGCTGCTGCTGCTGCTGCTGCCGCTGTTGCCGACGCTGCTGTCGTTGTTGCTGTTGCTGTTGGAGGATGAGTTGCTGTTGCAGCTGAAGCTGTTGTTGCTGCAGCTGCTGCAGCTGTCTCTGCTGTTGCAGTTGTTGCTGCTCCTCGTCAAACTGCAGCCAGTAATCGACAGAATCAAACGGGGTTGTCTCGGCATTGAGCCTTGAGCGTTTCCTTTCGTGGCCATCGCGTGGACGTGGCATCCGCGGTGAGCCGATGGGGCGTGCCGCCTGGCCGAATATAGCCGCCGGCGACACGGTAGGACTGAAGAGATTCAGACTCGATGCCGATGACATGGGCAAGGAGTCGAGGGAAAGGCTCGCGGCTCCGGATGAGGACCCGTCCTTGGGCCGGCCGAGGCCGGCCGCAGCCAGCAGTGACTCGTCCCATAGCGGTGGTGACGGCACCAGGTTCGAGCCCAATCCTGTGCTCCTAGACAGATCGACGGGATTGAGAGTCTGCTGGGCCAAGCCCCTTGTGTAAGCTCATGGGGAGTCACGGAGGGGGAAGGCATGCAAGAGAGTGATTTTTTTTTTCATACCTGATTGTTTGGCACTGAAAAGTAGCCAATATTTCGGAGCAGATTCGGGTCCATAGCCACCGGTCTCACAAGAGCATCCCGGGAGAGATTGATGAAGAAACCGGCAGAGAGCAGGCGAGTGCTTGCAGGTAGTCAGGGTGCAATCTTTGAGCAGAAACCGCCGAAACAGCAAGGGGTGATGAGGACAGCCCCTATTTGACACGGCACAGCCGGGAGTGCCGACACCGAGCACCAAACAGTGTGCCCTGGAATTGGGATCCTGACAGCCAACCAGGGATGCTAACAAGAGGCTAGACCCAACAGAGCTGTCTAGGGACAACAGACACACACACACACACACAGAGAGAGAGACAATGGCCGTGGGGCGTCTTCTTTGCCGGTGCAGATGGCGGCTCTGTTGCTCGTCAGGTGCTTTTTTGGTGGGAGCGGCGTGGGGTAGGAAGGCTGAGCGAATTCAGGTCTGGCAGCTGGGCGTCGTAAAGCAGGGCTCAGGTGACTTGCAGAGCCTGTGGCAGACGCGACCTTGAGCGACAGGCGGATAGATTGTACGGAGAGAGAAGGCAGGAATGAAAGCGATGAGAGGATCAAGAAAATCAAGAAAACGCGGCAACCGGGGAAAGAAGAAGGAGAAGAGTTCAGGGGGGGGGGGTTGGTTGGCCAGCTAAGGCTGCTGCCAAAAGATTTGGTGGGTAATTCAACGATCGAGATCAAGAGGACCAAAGCGACGCAGAAAGGGGGCAAGGAGAATAAAAGAGCTGCAGGAGGGAAAGGCGCCGGGAGTGGGGAGACGGGCCGGAGCTGCAGAAGGGAGGGCGGCGGACGCGGGAGAGAAAAGTCATAAAAAAAAAGAGGGTTTCAATGGGACCGAGGAAGAGGGCTCAGCGCGAGAACGAGCACAGCGCGCAAAAAGGTTCCGAATTCTACGGGAGCGGCCGAGGGTCGCGCGGAAGCAGCAACGGGTGGCACAGCAGCAGCGGATGCGTTGATGCGTTGCGTGGCATGTATCTTTTTTTTTTCGTGTGCGCCGAGACGCGGGAGAGGAGAGAGAGAGAGGGACGGCGGCCGGTGGGGCAGGAGCGAGCGAGGAGGGAGAAGCGAAAAGGGCAACAGCGACCGGCAATGAAAGCAAGGGAAGGAGAAGGGGGTAAAACGAAAAAGAGCCAGCGAAAAGGCAATGCGGGAAAAGATGGCCTGACTTTGCCATCCGAGTCAAGCCTAGAGGTGGCCCAGCGGCTGTGGCAGAGACGGCAAGATCAGGCCACTCTGAGCGTTGGCGGTGGGACATCGTACAATGGCAGCGCCAATGGAGTAAAGTCGCAAAAGTCGCAGCCGGCTTTCTAGCGCGCGCGCAAAGAGTCCTCTGCAAATAGGCTGCCTATCGGGATTTGTTTCGCCGCCCGGGGTGCAGCCTAAATTGCGCTTCTCTCTGTTTTTGCAAGTGCTCGGATCCAACTCTGTAAAACACGCTCGTTATCGCTTGTGCAGTCAGGGTCCAAGGGTCTAGAACGCCGGTGCACGTATCCGGGTGTTTCGCCACCGCCAATCACAGCGTAGGGCTGCTGCCCGGAGCAAGGGCCCGGGAGCCGCTTGGCGCGCAAGGCTCGGCAGCCCGTGTCCACGAACGGCTCTCTGGCTTCACTTACGGTGTTGAGACTCGGGAAGATCACGTGATGGCTGGCGATACTGATGCTGTCTTGGACTTTTGTATACATGTTTTGTAATTTCGTATGTGAAACTTTTACCCTGCGTTGCCAGTTATACAGCAAGACTTGCAAAACAAAACAGCTGCTGCGTTATCCAAAAAGAGTAGAAAGAACTTACCGGGGTGTGCTGCGTCATCCAAAAAGAGTAGAAAAGAACTTCCGGGATGTACAGCGTCATCCAAGAAGAGTAGAAAAGAACTTACCGGGGTGTTGTGTCGACCGAGTACTTCGTCCGCCTTTGAAGTGTATATTTTGCGGAAAGCGGTCGCGGCTGTCCTGGGCCCGGACGAGGCCGTAGGAGGTCTCGTCCGGGAGGGTCGGAGAAGACGCCCGGAGCGAGCCGTCGGCCTGCTCGCGGTGCCACCTGTCGTCGTACTCTCTGCTTGCAGACCTGTATTTGCTCCGGTAGAGGGCGTGATACTCTTCACGAGAGCATCTGGGTGCGTCGTAGGAGTAGGCAGGAGGGACTTACCTTGGCATACATAAAGAGTAGGCGGACGCGGGACTTACCTTGGCATACATAAAGAGTAGGCGGGTGTATCTCTGCTGTCGTTGGGTGATCTGCCCTCGCCGCGTAGAGCTGTCTTCGGGACAGTGGCAGGTGGGTGTGGTCTGAGTGTATTTGGCAGCCGAGGAGGCCGGGGTGCTTGCTTTATACAAGCTGAGCAACATGAAAGGGAGCAGGGTAGCTCTGATCCTTTGACCTTCAAAGGAACACTCGTGGTAGAGCTGAGCAGTTATTTAGGCTGCCAGAACAAAGCCACGAGCACAAAGACATCATACCCGGTATCCCGCGTCAAAGGCATTGTACCAGGTATGCCGTGCCAAAGGTAAGGACAACACAGGCGCAGCCGAAAGCCTGATCAGTGTACAATGCCGTTGTGCAGTCCCTGGAATATCCAGACTACAAAAGCGCCGCGGGTGATGCTCTTCCGAGAGAAGAAGCAAGCTCAGCGCCTTCATGTGCTTTTTTGAAAACAAGCAGAGCAAGAGCCCCTTGTCATCCAAGAGCAACCGCTACGAAGCGTCAGATCGAGAGCAATCGACTGGACAGTGCTAGACTCGACTCGGAAGAACAGTATGGACGCCGACCGCCTTGCCCAGCACCGGATCTCGGGGCCTGAAAGGGCTGCCCAGATCTACCGGTGGCTGGCCGGCCTTCCCGACCACCCGACGGCGGACCAGGACCAGCCGGAGGCCCTGGAGTCGCCGCCCACGGAGCCGGTGCAGGCCCGGGTCAGCCGGTTCCGGCAGGCCACGCTCTGGGCCGGCCCCCGAGGGTCCGGGGGGCCGGCTCCCCCGAGCCATACTCCCGTCTACTGCGAGGTCCTCCACCGCTCGCCGTCGCCCGTCAGTCGCCCTGCCACGCCCAACCACGACCAGACCCGGCCGCCGGTCCAGCCGGACGAGGCACGTGCAGCCCGCCGCCGCCTCCGCCGGACGTAGACAAAAAGCGGTACCGGGGCCATGGAGCATACCACATAATTGATGAAACTGAATCCGACTGAATAAAAAAAAAGACGATAAAATATCCACAAGTAGCGTGCTCTCATTCGTGACCGTAGCCAACTTGCACACAGCCACAGCTACAACATACAGCCTGCAACCGCCGGCCCTGCGCCGAGGCTCGGCGTAAAACGGCCGCTAGCCGATGATGCGCTGGCAGCGCGCGATGGGCAGAGGGTCGGCGCAAAGATGCGGCAGCCGGTGCCGGTGGAGACGGCACGGAGGAGGGCGGCGCGCGGGGAAAGGAAGAGTCTTGTTAGGGCTGAGGTGTTGACGGTGTTTTAGTCGCCGTAGATGACCAATCACCGCTGACAAACACGCGCGGCTGCTTCGACCGTCGGCCTCCGCTGCTGCTCGACCCTCGGCCGCAACTCGACCATCGCCGCGCAGCTTCGACGCTGCTCGACCTCGGCCGCTGCTTCGACATACTCGCTGTTCAGTTTGCGCTGCCACGACCATCACCATGAGCTACCCCGACATCTACAACCCGCCCCTGTTGACGTACCCCTCGCCGCTGGCCGGCTACGAGGGCCGGCCGCCGCTCGGCGAAGAGCGCGCCGACGACGGCAAGAGCCTGAAAAACGAGGCCGCCGCCCGCAGTCCCGCCTACGACGCCTTTGTCGCTCCGCTGGACTCCGGGCGCCGCGGCGGCTTGTGCGTGTCTTCCGCTCCTGCCGGCCCTGTCGCGCCGCCTTGTCGCTGACCTGTCTCCAGCGATGTCCACATCTACTACTTCCAGGCCAACCCGCAGCAAACCGAGTACGCCCGGGCGCTGCACGAGCGCATCCGGCGAGAGTGTGCGTTGATTTTGAGAAAAAATTGGATTTTTTCTTGTTTTTTTTTGTTTTTCTTCTTTCTTTCTTTCTTTTCTTTCTTTTCTTCTTCTTTTTTATTCTCTTTCTCTTTTCCTTCTAACCCCCAGTCCCCGAGCTGCGCATCTACCGCTTCTGGGACCGGCCGATCGGCCCCCACCCCATCGCCATGTTCGAGGTCAACCTGTTCACACCGGCCCAGTTCGGCGCCTTTATCCCCTGGCTGGCCATCTGGCGCGGCCCGCTGTCGGTGCTGGTCCACCCCAACACCGAGCCCGAGAGCCCCGACGAGGACGAGGTGGCCGTCGAGCGCCGCAACCACACGCAGCGCGCCATCTGGATGGGCGAGCGCGTGCCGCTGGACCTGTCCGTGTTTGACACGATGGCGCAGCGCAAGGCAGAAAAAGAACAGCACAAGACGGCCGAGGCGCCCGAAAGCACAGCGTAGAACGGAGCACCGCAACAGGCTGAGACGGGCAAGGCAGTCAAGAGAGTCTATGAAACAAGAAGTCCATGAATGCAAAAGTCATGAATACAAAGGTCATGAATGCAAAGTCATGAATACAAAAGTCCATGAAAGCATGTTACATAATCTGCATCGACCCGAGGTATCCCGTAACTCGTAAACGCTGTCAGCCCATACGACGTCACCTGCGCACTGTGGCGCCTGTAATGTGCGCCCACAGCGTATCTCCAGGCACACTAGTGGCCTGAGCCGTGCAGTAGACGGACCCGCTAAAATCATTGCCAATACGTAGCCCTGAATGTTTTGAAGCCTTTCGTGCCCAAAAGACATCACAGGCTCCTACCCACCCCCGTCAGGCAGAAGCAACCGTCACCAGCTCGGCTCTACGAAATAGAACATCTCGTTTCAGGGGGGCTTAACATGGCTGTCTAGTTTTATACGACTCTCACCAGCAACGAAACTCGCCAGGAACGAAACTCGCAACGAAACTCGCAACGAAACTCGCCAACAACGAAACTCGCCAGCAACCCAACACGCTGTTGACTCCCAACTGTGCACACTCAAGGCGACGAAGCACACCCGCACTCGACACGATATCCTGACACGCGCACTCCCAGCACGCTCACTCCCAGCACGCCCGCCCGCGCCCGCCCATGGACGACCCCGACCTCAACGGCGCCGGGCAGCCCCCTCCGATCCGCTACCTGCCGCGCACGCCGCCAGCGGCCTCGTCCATCTACGAGATGCCGCGCGAGCCGCGGCTGCGGCTGCTGGTGGCGGCCAACGGCCCGCGCGAGTCGTCCTTTGCACAGGCCATTGCGGTGCGGCTGTCGTGCGACGCCAACATTTCCATCCGCGTCATCGTCGACGAGATGACGCACCGCCTCACGCAGGAGTTTCCGGCCTACGGCAACACCAGCCTGCGGCCGGGCAGCGGCAGCGGCAGCGGCAGCGGCAGCGGCAGCGGCAGCGGCAGCGGCAGCGTGCGTGACAGCGAGGCAGCGCGCAAGACGGCCTTTGACCTGGTGGCCTGGGCCGACCTGCTGGTGCTGGCACCGCTCGACGCCGACCACATTGCCAAGATGATGGCCGGCGTGGCCGACACGCTGCTGCTCGAGGTGCTGCGCAGCTGGGACGCCTCCAAGCGCATCCTGCTGGTGCCGGGCATGTCCACGCACATGTGGGAGAACCCGGTGACGAAGCGTCAGATCAGCAAGCTGCACCGCAAGTGGCACTGGATCCGCGTGCTGCCGCCCATCCTGTGGCACTACGGCAGCGGAAGCGGCGGCAGCAGCAGCAGCAGCAAAACTATTACCAGCACCAGCACCAGCACCAGCACCAGCACCAGCACCAGCAGCACCAGCCTGTCGGGCATCCTCCGGGCCCACCACGGCGCCTGCGACCCGCCGGTGCCGAAACGCATCGTCGACGAGTGGACGAGCTTCAACGACCTCATCGGCATGGTGCGCAACCACGCAGACCTGCAGACGCTGGGCCAGGACGTGGTGGTGTGGGGCGGCGCCGGCGGCTCCGGCCTGGGCGGCCAGGGCGGCCTGGGCGACGGCAGCACGGCGGCCGGGGCCGGGACGGCCGGGGCGGGGGCGGCGGGGACGGGGGCGAGGGGGCGCGGGGGCGCGGGCGGCTCGCCCGTCAAGACACGGCTGCCGCCGGAGCTGTGGACCATCATCCTCGAGTACACGGGCGACTGGGAGCTGGCACAGGCGCTGGGCGTGTTCACACGGCTGCCGATGCCGACGGCGGCCGGCTGGCGCGACCAGCCGCGCGATCCCTCGGATCCGCACCAGGTCTTTATGCACGAGCTGGAGTGGACGCTGCTGACGGCGCGCACGCCGCTGATCTGCCAGAAGCTGGCCGAGGCCCCGGCGGTGGCTGTCAGCGGCGGCCCGCAAGCCAGCACGACGCCGGCGGCGGCGGCGGCGGCGGCGGCGGCGGCGGCGACGACCACGACGACGATCAAGACGACGACCACGACCACCACCACCACCACCACCACCACCACCACCGCCGCCGCCGCCGCCGCCACTACCCCCCCCGGCGGCACCTCGGAGCGCTCGCTCCACTACCTGTCGGCGCTGGCGATCAAGCTCATCTTCAAGTTCTCGCTGACCGACGTGCTGACCTACATCGAGGCGCACTGCCCGCAGGTGTTCCGCAGCTTCGACGGCAAGACGCTGCCGACCAAGGCGTCGGCCTACTTTGGCAGCACGGCCGTGCTGGACTGGTGGATGCGGTCGCCGTCGTTCCTCGAGAAGCAGTACGACGCCGAGGCGCTGGACGGCGCCTCCAAGAACGGCTTCGTGCACGTGCTCGAGTGGTGGCGCCGCGCCGGCCTGCCGCTCAAGTACACCGAGGCCGCGCTCGAGCAGGCCAGCGCCCGCGGCCACGTGCACGTGCTGGCCTGGTGGCGCGACGCCGCGCTGGCCTCGGCGCGCCCGGACCTGACGCTGCGCCCCGGCCGCGCGCTCATCTTTGCCGCCCAGCACGGCCGCACCGCCGTCATCCGCTGGTGGGAGGAGAGCGGCCTCAACGCCGGCCACGAGGACAATGTGTGCAAGGTGGCCTCGCGCTGGGGCCGCGTCGAGGTGCTCGAGCTGTGGCGCCAGCTGCGCGGCGACGACAAGATCGTCTTCAACCAGCAGGTCCTCGTCGAGCCCACCATGTACTCGCACCTGGCCGTGCTCGAGTGGTGGAAGGCCTACGCCCACGGCACCCTGCCCGGCATGAACGACCGCCGCGCCAAGCAGGTCGAGTACCGCACCATGGACATTGAGGAGGCCCTCGAGGACGCCCTGGGCGACCAGATCGCCGTGCGCCGCTGGTGGGCCGAGAACGGCCTCAACCTCGGCCTCGGCACCAGCGAGTGGATGAAGTCGCGATACCTGTAGTTTGGGGCAACGCGAGGCGTTTTGGGTGCATTGGGGCATGGGCATCATGTATAAAAAAGGGAGTTTTGGGGGGCACATGAAGCTTTTATTCTGCACACAAGGTCTGGCGTTTTGTGCGTGCTTTCCTTCCTCATCTTTCATCTTTCCTTCCACATCTTTCATCTTTCATCTTTCATCTTTCATCTTTCATCTTTCATCTTTCATCTTCTCACCCTCGCCATGCTCGCCGCGCCTCACGGCCCTGCCATGTACTTTGCCGGCACGCTGGCCACCAGCTTGCGCATCACCTCGATCTTGCGTGTCTGCTGCCGGTGCCGTGCGTCCGCCGCCGCCGGCCGGCCGTCGTGTCGCCGCCGGCCCGCGCCGTACACCACCGTAAAGTCGGGGATCCGCTCGCCGGGGCCGACCACGCTCCGCGGCGCCAACGTGCAGTACTGTCTGTCAGCGCTGTTTTCTCCGCTCTGCCCTGCCTGCTTCTGCCTGCTTCTGCCTGCTTCTCCTGTCTCCAGACTCACCCGGCCGATGCGGGCGCCGCTGGCCACCACGCTGCGCGCCCCGACCACGCTGCCCTGGCCCACGGCCGCGCCGGCCTCGACGGTCGCGCCCGTCTCCACGCTGACGTAGTCGTCCAGCGTCGCGCTGCCCTCGGGCCGCGCCCGCCCGGCCTCGGCCGACAGCGCGCTGCCGCCGCCCACCGCCGCCCGCTCGTCCACAATGCACCGCCGCCCAATGTTGACCGGCCCGCCCCGCGCGTCCAGCCGCGCCCGCGGGTGGATCACGCTCTCGCTGCTGACCGTCACCGGAAACGCGCCCACCACCGCCACCGCGTCCGCCATCACCACCGACACCCCGCCGCCCGGGCTGCCCACAAAGTGCACCGGCGTCGGCGGCACCGCCGGCGCCGACGGCATCATGGACATGCGTTTGCTCGACATGCCGTGTCGATGGGTGCAGCGGGAAGCTGCGAAACTCTGGAGAGAGCCGTGGCGTTGGCTGATGCTGATGCTGATGCTTCTCTCCGCGTTTTTGGTGACGGGCTATTTACACGCTTATATATGCATATATGCACTTGTAGACTGTAGCCAATCGTTTCGCGTGCACCCGTTCGCCGACCCCACTCCACACCTCGCAACGCACCGCGTCTCTGCAAGCCGCCGGCACCACCTATCTGGCCGACGTGCTCATCAGCGAGCATCCAGCCCATCCCGGACCGTCTGGATCCCACTCTCTGGAACCGCGCACTCGACCTCGTGCGGCTCTGGCTGGCTGGCGTTCATGGTCCTGCGTTCCCCGGGGCGTATTAGCTTTCCCGCGTGGCTGATTGGACGGCTGCGTCTCCACCCGTGCACGTGACCAACTGGCGAGAACACTTGCCCCCCCCCCCCGGGTTGTTGAAATTCACCATCACAGCTTTCCCGAATCTCCACGAGCGAGAGAGCGCTGAGCCTTTTGTCTCGGGATACCACCAGCCACACACAAAAAGGGCCACGCTTCGCACAGCGCCCGCCCTCTGACGGCACCGCCTACTTTTTTGAGCCGAATCACGCCGGGCCATTGACCTCGGCCGGCGCTGCGCAGGCACCTTTTTTTTCTCCCCCATTTTTACACACACCACACAACCACACACACACCACACACAACACAATGCTTCTCTCCCGGAGGGCAGCAGGTGCTTCGGCATCGGCCCCCGTCGTGGCACGGCAGGCGGCGTGGCGGACGTTTGCCACGGTGCAGGACAGCACGCCGGCGGCGCCGAAACGGGTGTACGGCGGGCTCAAGGACCAGGACCGCATCTTCCAGAACCTGTACAACCGCTACCCGCCGGACCTGAAGCACGCACGCAAGATGGGCGACTGGCACAAGACCAAGGAGATCCTGCTCAAGGGCCACGACTGGATCATCAACGAGGTCAAGGCGTCGGGGCTGCGCGGCCGCGGCGGCGCCGGCTTTCCGTCGGGGCTGAAATGGGTGTGTCTCTTGTTTGTGCTGAACTGCGTCTCTCGCACATTGTGCATCGTCTCCCGACACTAACAAGGCCAGTCGTTTATGAACTTCAAGGACTGGGACAAGGACAACAAGCCGCGGTACCTGGTGGTCAACGCCGACGAGGGCGAGCCGGGGACGTGCAAGGACCGCGAGATCATGCGCAAGGACCCGCACAAGCTGGTGGAGGGCTGCCTGATCGCCGGGCGGGCCATGAACGCGACGGCGGCGTACATTTACATCCGCGGCGAGTTTGTGCACGAGGCGGCGGTGCTGCAGGCGGCCATCAACGAGGCCTACGCCGAGGGCCTGATCGGGCGCAACGCCTGCGGCTCGGGCTACGACTTTGACGTCTTCATCCACCGCGGCGCCGGCGCGTACGTGTGCGGCGAGGAGACGTCGCTGATCGAGTCCATCGAGGGCAAGCCGGGCAAGCCGCGGCTCAAGCCGCCCTTCCCGGCGGCCGTCGGCGTCTTTGGCTGCCCGTCGACGGTGACCAACGTCGAGACCGTCGCGGTGGCGCCGACCATTTGCCGGCGCGGCGGCAGCTGGTTCGCCGGCTTCGGCCGCGAGCGCAACCAGGGCACCAAGCTCTTCTGCATCAGCGGCCACGTCAACAACCCCTGCACCGTCGAGGAGGAAATGTCCATTTCCATGCGCGAGCTCATCGACCGCCACTGCGGCGGCGTGCGCGGCGGCTGGGACAACCTGCTGGCCGTCATCCCGGGCGGCTCGTCCACGCCCATCCTGCCCAAGCACATGTGCGACGACCAGATCATGGACTTTGACGCCCTCAAGGACAGCCAGTCCGGTCTCGGCACCGCCGCCGTCATCGTCATGGACAAGAGCGCCGACGTTGTGCGCGCCATCAGCCGCCTCAGCCACTTTTACCGCCACGAGTCGTGCGGCCAGTGCACGCCCTGCCGCGAGGGCAGCAAGTGGACCGAGCAGATCATGAGCCGCTTCGAAAAGGGCATCGGCCGCGAGCGCGAAATCGACATGCTGCAGGAGCTCACCAAGCAGGTCGAGGGCCACACCATCTGCGGTGCGTTTCCGTTTTTCTCTTCATTTTCCCTGACTCCTTTCCATCTTACCTGACTCCTTTCCATCTTACCTGACTCCTTTCCACCTTACCTGACTCCTTTCCATCTTCTCTCGCTTTTCCATTCTGACTCTGACCAACAGCTCTGGGCGAGGCCTTTGCCTGGCCCATCCAGGGCCTGATCCGCCATTTCCGGCCCGAGCTGGAGGCGCGCATGCAAAAGTATGCCGCCGAGGCGGGCGGCGCCGCGCTGGCGGGCGGCTGGCAGCACGACACGCGGGCACAGGGCAAGCTGGTGGCGCCGGGGCAGTAGGAGGCGGTAGGCATCTGGAGGAGCACGAGATAGGCAGCCGGAAGAATTGGATGAGAAAGAGAGAGGAAAGAAGGATTCGGGAGAAACTTGTACATTTGTCCCCTGCATCCTGGCGAGCCCTCGTTTGGCTCGTCCGCGTTTGTATTCAATAAATCGAGCCCAACAACGGTTTTGCGTCTTGCTGCGGTCCGCGGTCTGCTGGCAGTGCATCGTGGCCGGGGTGTGTTGTCGGGTGTGGGCAGCTGACGAATTTTGACACCAAAGCCCCTCTCATTTTGCACACTCCAGCCCGGATATACGACCGCCCACTCACGCTTTTTTCGTTGGCTTCCGGACTGTAGTACTGCCGGCTTCCGAACTGTGAGACTGCCGGCTTCCTCTCTGCGTGTGTACCGCCGGCTTTCTGCTGCTGCTGCCACCACCGCCGCCGCCAGTATGCTGCTCGAGCAGATTATCCGTTTCACCACGGACATTGGTGAGCTTCTCTGGGGGCGGGAAGGGCGGCAATCTTGGCGGCTCTGCTGACGGGCTGCCCAACCCGCAGTCGGGCTGGAGCGGCTGCTGCGCTTTGTGCAGGCCTCGCTCCAGATCGTGGCCGGCTACCCGGTCCTGCTGCACCTCGCCGCCGCCTCGCTGCCCGCCAGCGGCGGTGCCAAGGATGCGGTCTCTGATCTGCGGCTGCGCCGCATCCTGCTGGCCGTGGTGGGCCAGGTCAACCTGGTCCGCCGCTTCTTCCGGCTCTTTCGCTTTCTCGAGAGCTTCTACGCCGCGCACCGGCTGTTTACGGCGCTTCTGCAGGGGCCGCCCGCGCCCGGCGGGGAGAAGTCGTCCGAGAAGTCGTCCGAGAAGCCGTCCGAGAAGCCGGCCCAGACGCCTTCCGAGACGCCTGCACAAGCGCTGCCGCTGCGTCTGGCCCGCTGGGCGGACGCCGTCGGGCGCGCGTTCCTGGCCATGTACCTCTTCCTCGAGCTGCTGACGCTGCCCGAAGCCATGCAGATTGACGGCCTGGCCCCCTGGCCCCCGGCGACGGCGCGCACCCTGCACGTCGAGGCCCAGCGCTTCTGGCTGTTCTCGCTCGCGTCCGCCGTCGCCGGCAGCGTCCTGCGGCTGTCTCGCCTCACCAAGGAGGTCCCCATGCCCCCCATGGGCGAAGAGGAGAGGCGCGCCAACAGCCAGGGCAGCCTGCTGGCGGACGACGCCGCCGCTGCCGCCGCCGACGGTGGTGGTGATGATGCCGACGACGACAACGACGACGACGACAACAACGCCGCCGCCGCCGCCGCCGGCCGAGACGCCATGGCTGTCGCCGCCGCCAAGCTCGAGGCCCTGCGCCGGGAACGCGAGCGCCTGCGCCGCGTCGTCGGCGACCGCATGGCCCGCCTGCGCACCTGGCGCCGTGCCCTGCGCGCCCGCGCCCTCACCCTGGCCCGCGACGGCCTCTCAAACGCCCTCGACATGCTGCTGCCCGGCGTCGCCGTCGGCTGGGTCTCGGCCGAAACCGGCACCGTCGGCCTGGTCATGCTGGTCACGACGCTGCTCTCGGGCTGGGACGCATGGGTGCGGTGCGGAGCAGAGGTGGCTGCCGCCCGGCGGTGAGCGGACGGCCGGTCAGATCGGGATTTGCATATAGGAACAGGGGGAGGGGGGGGGGGGGGGGGTTCTTGGCCCCGGGTGGAAAGATCTGGTGCAAATGTATAGAGCTCACTCAAAACGATAAAACGGGGGACGAGGAACTGTCTAGACTTGCAAGGCCGGCCTCAGCGTAGGTTTACAAAAGGCAAACAGCGTTAGTTTTATTCCCCTTTCTGTGCTTTTCATACGATAAGTCATGCTGGATATCCTCGACGCTCAGCATACACGGAAATTTATCATGCTGGGTATCTTCAAAGCTCAGCTTACACGGAAAGACACACATATCAATTCCATAGGAGGAAACGACGGACAGCCCACTTTACGTCGATGGCGCTAATCCCAAGGCATGCACTCTTATTCCTGCCGGGCGGTGAGGCTCTGGATGCGCGGGAACCACTAAGAAGCACAGGGCCCCACAATAATATTTTTCTTCCTGCGCTTCGGCTCCAACGCAACTGCCTTCTTCTCTCTTGCAACACAGGCGCAACATCCCAAGTCGGGCTTCGACTGTCTTGCCTTTTCTCTCTCCCTCTCCCTCTCTCTCTCTCTATCTGCCTCTCAATTTCCATGTCGGCAGCAGAACGCTCAGCACCTCCTGCGTGGCTCTTTTCCAGCAAGCCGTCTCCCAAGCCATCCTCGTCGAGCACCAAAGCCCCAGCGACAGCTGCGACTGCGCCTTCTGCGCCCACTGCGCCCACAGATTCACCAACACAAGCCAATACCTCCGCCATGGCAAAGACGGCCAAAGCAGACAAGGCGACCAAGGCGGCCAAGGCTCCCCACAAGGAGGCCAAGGTAACCAAGAAGGAGGCCAGCAAGAAGGCAGCCGCACCTGCTGGCGCACCTGCGGCCTCTTCGCCGCCGCCACAGCTCCTCGACCTCGTCGAGTCCTTCTTGTCGGAGCACTCTTTCAGCAAAGCCCATAAGGAGTTCAAGCAGCAGCGGGAGCGCAATGGCTGGCAGAGCCCCTCGGCGGCTGCCAAGCCGCAGCCGCACTCGCTCGTGAGCGTGTACGAGTCCTGGGAGACGAGCCAGAAGAACGGAGTCGCCGCTGCCAAGGCTAACTCTAGCGGCAGCGAAGATGACAGCAGCAGCGAGAGTAGCAGCAGCAGCAGCAGCAGCAGCAGCAGCGACGACTCCGATTCGGACGACGAGAGCGGTGACGTCGACATGAAAGATGTCGAGGAGTCCAGCTCCGAGTCGTCGAGCAGCTCGTCCAGCAGCAGCAGCAGCAGTGAAAGTGACAGCGACAGTGACAGCGGCAACGACAGTGACAGCGACAGCGACAGCGACAGCGATAGTGGCGATGAGACAGCCCAGCCGGCCGTGGCGACGGCAAGCAATGTACGGAAGCGGAAGGCTCGTTCCCCGAGCCTGAGCTCGTCGTCGTCGTCGGACGACAGCTCGGACAGCGACCCCAGTTCCGACGACGGCCGGAGCAAGCGCAAGTCGAAAAAGGCCAAGATTGAGTCGGACTCGGACTCGGACTCTGACTCGGACTCGGATTCCGACTCCTCTTCTTCTGACTCGTCGTCATCCGACTCGGACGACAGCTCGGACTCGGACTCGGACTCGGATGCCAAAGCGGCGGCCAAGGTGCCTCTGCCAGATTCCGGCAGCTCATCGGACTCGAGCTCGTCCGACAGCAGCAGCAGCAGCAGCAGCAGCAGCAGTAGTAACGACAGTGACGATGACGACAAGAAGAACACCAAGAAGGACGCCAAAAAGGACGCCAAAAAGGACGCCAAAAAGGCCTCGGCTCCGTCCGAGTCGGACACCTCGGCCACGATGGGTAAGACGTCATCCGAGGTCTCCGCACCAGAGCCCAAGTTCCCGCCGTTCCCGCCCGACCCGGCGCTGAAGCTCAACAACCGCGGCAAGGCCGGCGAGAAGCGGGCCGGGCCCCAGCCGGGCGAGCGCTTCTCGCGCATCAGCAAGAACGTGCAGGTGGACGCGCGCTTTGCGTCCAACGCCTTTAACGCGCACGACTGGGGCCGCAAGGCGCACGAGGACCTGATTGTGACCAAGGGCAAGGACTTTACCAAGGAAAAGAACAAGAAGAAGCGCGGCAGCTACCGCGGCGGCTTCATCGACACCAACGCCCGCAACGGCATCAAGTTTGAGGACTGAGCGGCGCGGGGCAGCGACGACGGCGCCGGCACTACCAGGTAGCCGCGCCGTCAGCCGCCCTTCCTGGGCCGCCTTTCTCCGGCCGCCGCTCTCGGCCTCCTGGGCGGTCGGTTCTTTGGGCGTTTCTGCTCTGGGACGGAAACGAACCAACGCCGTGGCTGTATTCAAAAAAGTCATCTGCATGTTTCGGGATCATGTGTCTCTTTATCTCGCCTATTACGTTTTTGCCTCTTGTACTTTCTGCTTTGAGAATTGCAGCAGGGCGTTTGACACCGGAAGACCAACACTACAAAGACGGGCGGCGGGTGGCCACCAGCCACGAGCTATAGAGATGCAGGGATATTAGACGCTGTTGTTTCTGAATAATATCATACGTTTTTTTTGTCATGCTGCGTGCAGTGCCAGCTGGATTGCCCAGTACCAAGAGCGAGGCCTCTTTGGGCGAAGCCACCGCCGGATAATGGACTATGAATCCAGGCTGAATCCGGTGACTTGGGCTTGGGAGAAGTAACAACGACGGTCACGTTATTCGAGATACACGCGGGGCCACCAAGGATGAGACAGGTGTCCTCTGCCGGGCTGAGTGGCGGCGCCTACTGGGTGGCCTCACTGTCACAGAGGCGAATTTCCTGGAGACGCTCACGCTCGCAAAAGGCAAGCGTCTCCAGGCAAAGAGCACAAAGCGGCCGTCCTTTAGGCGTATTTGAGTGTACAAGACTCGTCCAGTATGTAACTTATTAGCTAGCGCAGAGGAGGCCTAACGTACCTGCCGTTCCAGGATGCTAAGCGCGACTAAACTAAGCGAAACGGGCAGCCAATAAGGCAGAGCACGGCAGAGCGCTGCACAGCCACACAAAGAAGCCATCATATCGCCAGCAAGGAAGGAGACGGCATGGCCGTCCTCGTACGGCCTCCCGTGACAACCGTGACAACCTTGCCAGATCCCGAGACTCGCCTTGGGACTGCCTTTGTGAGATTAGCTACCACCCGGCCTTGCGCAGGCGTCGTCAAAAGCGGCCGCTGAGCAGCTTCCGGAGCGCGCGCGAGTGAGAAGAGAGAGAGAGAGAGAAAGAGAGAGAACGAGAGAGAGGCGACTCTGGTGCTATTTTTTTGCGCTCAAAGAGCATCGGACCTGGTTGCGCGCCTGGTTGCGCGCGCAAGTGTCTGCTTCCGGTCGTGTCGGTCTCCCTTGCCGGCTAACAGAGGTGGTGGGGGGGGGGAGGGGGGGTGAATGAGGGAGAGGGTCGTGTGAGTGAGTGTGTGTGTTGTGTGATTTTTCCTTTATCTGCCGCCGCTTTGTTCTACAGGTGCCGCGGCAGCACGACTGCTTTTTTTCCACTCTGCGTTTGCGGCCTGCTTTGACCTTCCTCTCACCCGCGCCCACTTCTGGGGGGGTCTGGCTCATGTCTTTTTTTCATCCGCGGAGACTCAAGAGCAGAGAGTCGGCCGACGTGGACGGGGCACATTTCGGCGACACCTCTCCTCAACAACAACAACAGCAGCAGCAGCAGCAGCAGCAACAGCAGCAACAGCCGCAGCAGCCGCAGCAGCGAACCATTCCCGACGCACGCCGGCGGCCCAGCAAGAAGCGCCGGAGCCTGTCCCAGTTTGCAGCTCGTCTCGCGCTGTCGCCCACAGCTTCCGCCCGCCCGCCTCCTCCGCCTCCGCTCGCCCCGACGCTGCCGTCACCGAGTTTCTCTCTCGACATGGGTTCCGGGCCGCTGACGGCCGAGCCCGAGCCCATATCGGGGCCGGGGCCGGGGCCGGAGCCGGGGCCGGAGCCGGGACCGGAGCCGGGACCGGCGCTGCCAGACAGCCCGGGGGGCGCAGCGACGGAAGCCCGTCCCAGCCTGGCCGCGCAGGTGGACCGCTACTTTGCCAGGCGCGAGCAGGTGCTGGCGGCGGAGAGCCTGCAGTCGTTTGACCACCGGTGCAAGCAGAACGCGACGGCGGCCGAGGTGCTGGCGGACCAGCTGCTGCGGCGGATCCGGGCGGGCGACCAGGAGGCCGTGTTTGACGCGGCGCCCAAGCACGTCGGCCACGGCCTGCAGGAGCACGGCGCCTTTGCCGGCGACCACTACCTGACCAACGAGCCGCTGATTGCGCGCACGCAGCTGCTGCGCATCGCGCGCCGGCTGCCCAAGGGCGCCCACCTGCACATCCACTTCAACGCCTGCCTGCGGCCGCACGTGCTGCTCGGCGTCGCCCGCGACATGGACCGCATGTTCATCACGAGCGACCGGCCGCTGTTGACGACGGCAGCCGCAGCCGCCGCCGGGGCCGGGGCCGGGGCCGGGGCCGGGGCCGGGGCCGGGGCCGCCAGCTTTTACCTCTGCGAGATCCAGTTCTCCATCCTGCCGCCCGAAAAGGAGACGCCGGGCGACCTGTTTAGCGCCGCCTACCAGCCGCGCCAGACCATGCGCTTCCGCGACTTCCTCGACCGCTTCCCGGCCGACGCCGTCGGCATGTCGGCCATGGCCTGGCTGGAGTCCAAGCTGGTCTTTGGCGAGCAGGAGGCGTACAACATGGCGCAGACGACGGCAGGGTGCGTACGGGCCTGTCACCGGTTCCCACATCCTCCCTCCATACTCTCCTCTTCCTCCCTTGCCCCTGCCCCCCCCCCCCCTGCCCCCTTCTTGACTGACAGACCAGCGCCTGGGACCGCTTCAACGGCCGCACGCGCATGATGAAGGGCCTCTTCAACTACGAGACGGCCTACCGCAAGTACACGGAGCTGTTTCTGCAGGACCTGCTGGACGACAACATCCAGTACGCCGAGATCCGGCCCAACTTTATGATGACCAACCAGCTGTGGAACGACCAGGGCACGCGTCTGGTCGATAACGCCGGCATCGTGCAGATTATCATTGACGCGTGCAAGGCCTTTCAGGACCGCCACGCCGCCGCCGCCGCCAGCTCCGCCAGCTCCGACAGCTCCGACAGCCCGCCAAAGCCCTTTACCGGCATCAAGATCATCTACTGCACGCCGCGCTCCTTTTCGCCCGAGCTCGTCCGCGGCGCCCTGGCCGAATGCATCGAATTCAAGAAGCGCTGGCCGGGGTATATTGCGGGTGCGTCGTCCTTGTCCATTTGCTCCTGAAAGAGATCATGTTCCCCCTTTTTGATTCCCTGCTGACGGCCAGGCTTCGACCTCGTCGGCGAGGAGGCCAAGGGTCACCCGCTCAAGACCTTTGTGGCCCAGTTCCTCGAGTTCAAGGACAACTGCCGCGCGGCCGGCGTGGACATCCCCTTCCTCTTCCACTGCGGCGAGACCCTGGACGTCGGCAGCGACGTCGACGGCAACCTGGTGGACGCGCTGCTGCTGGGCGCCAAGCGCATCGGCCACGGCTTTGCCCTGCCGCGCCACCCGCACGTCATGGCCGAGATGCGCCGCCGCGGCGTGTGCGTCGAGGTCTGCCCCATCTCCAACGAGGTGCTGGGCCTGACGCCGCGCATCGGCGGCCACGCCGTCTACACCCTGCTGGCCAACAACGTGCCCTGCACCGTCAACAGCGACAACGGCACCCTCTTCCGCTCCACCCTCTCCCACGACTTTTACCAGCTCCTCGTCGGCCAGCCCTGCATGGGCCTCTTCGCCTGGCGCCAGCTCGCCGAGTGGAGCCTCTCCCACGCCTGCCTCGACCCGGCCGAGCGCCTCCGCGCCCGCCGCCACTGGCTCGACGCCTGGCGCCGCTTCGTCGTCTGGCTGCTCGAGACCTACGACGCCGCCAACCCGGCCGTTGCCGCCGCCCTGGCCGACATCCGCAACGGCCAGCCCGCCGCTGCCGAACCCCTCGACTGGCTGGCCTAGGCGAGAGAGCATGGCACGGGGCCGAGGCTGGCTTACGACTCTCCATGAGAAGATTCATATATACCGAAAGGGCGGTAGTCACGTGGTGTGTTTGTTTTCATGCGATTGTGTTTTTCCATCTGCTTGAGCCTGGCTCTTATGCTCGGTCGGACCTAACTACTGCTTTCATGCTCGGACCTAACTGCTTTTATGCTCGGACCTAACTGCTCTGTCAATGTACCAAGGTGGGGTGGGGGATGCAGACCGGAAGGGGATGCCGGTACGGAGTGCCTAAGACGTATCTTACCAGTTGATCGGTAGTCTGTACGGAGTCCACTTTTTACTCCGTATTGTGCCAATACACGCCTCGTTCTTTTGATACAGCAGATCCGTCCAGCCAGACATCTGTCTCTGTTCTCGAAGCAAAACCGGGCTACAGCCAAACAGGGCAACACGTGTCCTCTCAAGCAGGCCTCAAGTCCTTCCGGCTGACAAGAGGCACAACGCGAGGCATTTTCTGGCTTTCTTCCCACGGACCTGTCGGCCGCTCTGGCCCAGATCCGCGCACGAAAAACCCTCACCAGCGCCGTCGCCAATAGCGCTGGCCGGGGGGGGGGTCGGGGGACTCGCTGCAGCGGAAAAGCGTTTCAGTGCAACCCTCTCGTATTCCGCAGGATGCGGTCTTGCGTCATGATTAGTCGCGCCGTATTTTTCTGAAACACTGAAAAAAATAGTCCAGACACGTCGACAGCCCAGCATGACGCCCGAGAACGTCCCCGTGGCTGGCTCTCAGGCCGCCGCCCGCCGATCGGCTCTGGAATGCGGTGAAATTGCTTCGAGTCCCATTTCGCTGTTGGTGAGCTTTGCGCCTTAGTCTTTTCTGGCCCGGCAGGCGGGGCTGTGCTGCCCGCCGTCCACTTTGCCTTTTTTTGGCAGGGCCCTATCCACAACGAGGCTAGCTCTCGCAGGTGTGAGTCACTCGCCCGGCCGTACCCCACTCTTGGCCAGGAAATACAGAGCCCGGAGCAGAGATACCTCTTTTGCGCGCACAAGACGCTGCACACCCCTTGTATCTTGACGGCTACCGGAAAAGGGGGGGGGGGCTTTGTACCTGCGTCGGCGCTACCAACCACACGCCGTCCCTTTTGGCGCCTGCGCCGCCGGATTATTAGTGGCTTATATCGCCCGCCCTGAATTCCCACAGCACGCCCTGTGCTTGTCATTTCTTTCTGGGCCCTCCCCCCCCCTTTGTGGCTTTCGTGCCTGTCCCGTCTCTGACAAGAGTAGGGTTGCTGCCTGATACATAACGCCGCCCCGCCGCCTTTCGCCCTCCCAAAAAAAAATTCCCCCCTTCTTCTCTTTTTTTTTTTTCCTCTCCTTCTCTTCAACCCCAAACCCATCACCACACACAAAACATACCGCCACGCAACAGCCTCAAGGCAGCCATCAAAATGCGTTAACCAAACCTCTTTCCCACTGCTTCCTCTAAACAACCGTCAAAATTAATTATACAACGGAACCAGATTACTCTCTCCTCTCTTCATTTTCAGTTCCTCCTTCACAGGTTGATCTGAACGCCAGCTTTGAGCACCAGCTTTCGCTTCCACGTTCCACCACCGTCACCATTCCCCCTCTAGACTTTTCAGTCTTCACCACGGATCCCACTCAGTCAATATGGCCTCCCTCCAGCTCCCCACTGCCGCCGGCACAATCCGCGCAACCGCAGCCGCCCGAGTTCTACGCTCCTCCGCCCAGCCTACCGCAACGGGACTTTGTCTTGTTCGATTCGCCGAGTCATCATCGTCCACATAACCGCTTCACCCGACGGCCCGTCGCCAACGGTCGAGTTTCCTCTGCCCCCCAACTGCAACAACGACAAAAACAACAACAGCGTCCACTGAATCCTTCTGCCTCGCCTTCCCTGCAGAACCACCGTGTTGCCAGCCTCGTCCAGTCTGCCGCAGGCTCTAGTGTGTCGTCCACGACTCCCGTATTTCCCAATCGGTTTGCTTCTTCCGAAGCGCAAAGGCTCTTTTACGCTTCTTCCTCGGCTCCATCGTCCACCGTTGCTCTGAACTCGCCCAACCAGCAAGCTCCTGCTCGGCCACCCGTTCCACTGTTCTCTCAAAGCGCTGGTAATACTCCCAAGGTGTCTGCCAACATGGTTCTCGAAGGTAGCCTTGCCCCTTTTCCGCAATCAGTGTCTTTTCCCAGCCAAGGAGGAGGCCGTGGCCCAGCTCAGTCATACTCACAATCTCCAGACTACCAAGGCCTCAACGACTTTCAGGCTGCTGGCATGGAAGGGACTGCTTTCCCCTCTCCCGCCATGCCTGCCGGCTACGACATCAGCCGCAGCATGTCCAGCAGTCTGTCGAGCAACATGGGCACGGTTTCGCCGCATGACCTGCTCCTGCAAGATCCGTTCATGTCCGCGCCCAACTCGGCTGCCCTGACCACCCTGACTTCGCCTTCCGACTACAACGGCTCCCCCTTTGTTGACAGCTACGACGTGTCTCCCAACTTTGGCTCTGGGGATTTCGACATTGCCAGCCAGGATGCGTCTCGGCCGGAGAACTGGGGGTCGCTCTTTGATCTCCAGGACCCCGTTGTGGTGCCGGCCGGTGCTGCCGAGACCTCTCCTGCCTCTGGCAGCGATGAGTTGGAGCGCACCGAGACCACGGTTAGTCGGCGCAAGTCTGGCCACAGCCGCTCGCACTCTTCTTCCAAGCTCTCCGACTCGGCCGGTGTGAACTCTCGCCGCCGAGACAAGCCTCTGCCGCCCATCATTGTTGAAGACCCCAACGATACCATTGCAATGAAGCGTGCGCGCAACACCTTGGCCGCCCGCAAGTCCCGGGAGCGCAAGGCGATGCGACTGGAGGAGCTCGAAGAGAAGATTGCCAGCATCGAGGCTGAGCGTGACTACTGGAAGAAGAAGGCTCTCGGTCAATGAAAAAAGTTCCAATACTGCTTGTCTGTTGATTGCTTTTTATTTCCTTTGGCTGCTTGTTTGCGCGCAGTTTGCAATTTTTGCTTTGCTTTTGCTTTCCTTGCCAAGAAGTTCTGGAAGCAAAACATCAAAAAGGTGTGTGTGTGTGTGTGTGTGGTTGAATTGGAGGGACGCCCTCGTTCATTCTTCATTTTGAGGCATTGCCTCTCATAGTTTGTCTTTTACTTTTATATGCTCTGCTTGCGAGCAGACATTGTGACTGCTCTTTCGTTGAATTCCTCTTTTGTCTTAATAAACTTTTTGAGTCACTCCAGCGCTTTGAACCGTTTGTAGTCCAAGTCAGCCGAGGGCCGACCTCTGGTGTTTAGCTATAGCCGTTTTTCACTTGACGTCTGTAGTTCATGCTCGTGAGGGAATCTGTAGTTCATGCTCTCGTGAGAGAAAGTTGTGCCCTGCAAGATTCCCGTGAGAAGAGTTATGGGCTATTCTGATGCAACGCTCTGCCAGCTTGGCTTTGAGTGCGCCAGCTTCAGTGCGCCTTGACCACACCGGCGGCGTCCGCCTGGGCGGCGATGCGCTTCTTGTACTGCTGCACGTCGCCGGGGAACTTTTCGACGGTGCCGCCGTCGCACACCCACAGGCTGGTGCACACCGTCTGCAGCATGGTGACGTCGTGGCTGACCATGAGCACGCCGCCCTCAAACTCGCGCAGCGCGTCGGCCAGCGCGTCCATGGCCTCGATATCCAAATGGTTGGACGGCTCGTCGAGCACGAGAATGTGCGGGTTGGTGAGCGCCAGGCAGGCAAAGGCGACACGCGACTTTTGGCCGCCCGACAGCACCTCCATCTTCTGCAGGCCGGTGGTGCCGGTGATGCCAAAGGCGCCGAGCTGGCGGCGGTAGTCCTCGTCGGTCTTGCCCGGGTAGGTCTTGGCCATGAAGGAGACGGCCGAGGTGGTGAGGTCGAGGGCGTCGACGTGGTGCTGGGCGAAGAAGCCGACGCGCAGGCGCGGGTGCATGGAGATGAGGCCGGTCAGGGGCTGCAGCTGGCCCGTCAGCAGCTTGAGCACCGTGGTCTTGCCGGCGCCGTTGGGGCCCACGATGCCGATGCGCGAGTCCAGCTGCACGTCCAGGTCGACGTTGCGCAGCAGCGGCGGGCCGTCGCGCGAGTAGCCAAACGTGACCTCGGACATTTGCACAATCGGCGGCGACAGCTTCTCGACCTCGGGGAAGCGGAAGCGCACGCTGTACTCGGTCTCGGGCGGCTCCAGCACCGGCATGCGCTCGAGCTTCTTGATGCGCGACTGCGCCTCGGACGACTTGGCCGCGTTGTAGCGGAACTTGTCGATAAAGGCCTGCAGGTGCGCGCGCTGCGCCATCTGGTTCTCGTACTCGCGCCGCGCCGTCTTCTTGCGCTCCTCGCGCGTGGCGTAAAAGGTGTCAAAGTTGGCGCCGCGGTAGTAGTCCAGCCGCTGCGAGTGCTGGTGGATGATGTCGGTGGCGACCTCGTTGAGGAATGCGCGGTCGTGCGACACCACCAGCACCGTGCTCGGGTAGCCCTGCAGGTAGTTGGACAGGAACGTGATCGAGGGCACGTCCAGCATGTTGGACGGCTCGTCCAGCAGCAGCAGGTCCGGCTCGCAGAACAGGGCCCGCGCCAGCGCCAGACGCATCCGCCAACCGCCCGAGAAGGTCTTGGTGGCGTACTGCTGCCGCTCGGCCGAGAAGCCCAGGCCCGCCAGGATGCTCGCCGCCCGCGACTCGGCCTTGTCCGAGTCCATCTCGGACAGCTTCGCCTGCACGTCTCCGAGGCGCTGGTCCTGGGTCTCCCGCTCCCGGTCGAGCCGCGCCGCGTCTGCCGATGTGTCGGCCAGGGACGTTCGCTGTGCCTCGATCGCGGCGAGTTTCGCCACAATGTCTGCCTGCTCCTTGATGAGGAACTTGCGCCAGACGTCGGCGTCCAGAACCGCCTGTATGGCCGAAGTGTCGTCGCCCGTGATCTGCACCTGTCAGTATTTTCTTCTCTCTCCCCGGTCCGTTACAGTCCTTCTTACCTCTTGCTCGACGTGCAGGATGGAGATGTGGGTGGGCACGGGCAGCTCGCGGCGCGATAGCGCACGCAGCAGCGTGGACTTGCCCACGCCGTTGTGGCCGACGAGGCCGTAGCGGTGGCCGTAGGCGAGCGAGAAGTTGGTGTCGGTGAGGATGCGCAGGCCGCCAATGGTGACGTCAATGTTGTCGAGCTTGATGTCCTTGGGCTTGCCGGCGGCGGCGTTGCCCAGCTGCAGCGGGTTGACGGCCATGTAAAAGTCCTCGTACGACTGGGCGGCGTCGGGCTGGTTGAGCAGGCGCGAAGCCTCGTACTCGACCGTCTTGAACGTCTTCTTGTTCTGCTTGGCCGCGATCTTGCGCTCGGCCTTTTCCAGCTTCTTCTTGTCGACCTTGGACTCGACCTTGCGCGTGTTGGCCGACTCCAGGTCCACGCCGCCGGTCGACACGGCCAGCGTGGACGACATGTTGCGCTGTGCGCTGACCTGGATGGTCTGGTCCAGCCGCCGCACCGCCGACGGGCCGCCCGCGTGCCCGGCACTGCCGGCCGCGGCCTCGGCATACCGGCCCACCCACTTGGCCACCAGCTTGCTGATGCGGTCCCGCGCCGCGTCGCTCTCCACGTCGCCCGAGGCTGAAAGCAGCAGCTCCGTCACCGCTGCGGCCGCCTCGGCCAGAGGCAGCGATGCGTCGCCACCGGTCTCTTCATCGTCGGCTCCGGCTCCGGACCAGGCCGTGCTGGCATGGGTCAGGTATCCCACCGAATACTCGGAGACGATGGGGTCAATGTTTGGGATGATGGCCCTGATTTCGGTCTCCATTTCGGGCGGGCGGCGGAGGCTGTTTGAGGAGGGAGCAAGGGGCGTACGACGGTATGTGAATATGCCACCCACACGTCGAGGCCTAGAATGCAGGTCAAGGCAAGCACACGCAAGGAGGGGGGGGGGGGTGGGATCCAAAGGAAATGACGCCAAAACGGCGATCAATCTCTTTCGTTCCCTGTCTGCAAGTGCCGGCACGTGATTGCGTCAGGCCCAAGCTTAACGGAACAAGTAAAAGAAAAATGCGACGCTAGTGACTACAATCTGACTAAAAACAGCTCTAGAGAATTATGTAATCGCCTTTGCGCGCGCGCGTTACAGCTTTATTTACATAGCTCCCCCCCCCCTGAGCTTTTTCTTTTAATACGCGTTTCCGTGCTTTTACGCCTTTAAGCTTTTTTTCTCTCGTCTTTAAGCTATTACAGGCATTTTGTTCACTGCTTTTAGCCATTTTATTTTATTTTTTAATAAGAGAACGCTTTTTATAAGTAATGTTTTTAAGTTTTTATTTAACATTTAATTTTACTAGTATATTTTTTATTTTAAGCGACCTTTTTGTTTTATTTTTAAGCTGTTTCGACGATGTTTAATTGTATATTATTTTTTATATTTTTTTTAATATTAACAGTTTAACTATAGGTAATTTTACTACTTCCGACGCTAGTTTAAACGCGTTAAAAGTGTAAAAATGCTTTAAGTGTCGCGTGTACTACTTTTTTTAAAGCTTTTCGGTAAAAATTAACGGTTAATGCGGGAAAAGTTATATAAAATACGATAAAAAACGTAAATTTCGCGATACTTTTAATAGTTAAAACGATTTTTTTTAAACCTTATTAATTTTATAAAAAATAGTTATTATATATTAACCTTTATTTATAATGGTTTTAATTTTAACGCGTTAAAAATATATAAAAAAAAACCGTTAAATATCGATAAAATGTTTAATTTAAACGACGTTTTTATTAAAAGTTTACACATTAAAACAAAGTACACGGTATCGAAGGTTTATTAAGCTTTCTCGCAGCTTGTTTTTTTTTATATAAAAAGTAAATAAATTCCGTTTTTTTTATAAAGCTTTAACGGTATACCGTTAAATAATAACCTTAGTTTTTTATTATAATTAAAATGTAAATCGATTTACACGATTACCGTAAAAGTATAACCGAAACCGTAAGTTTATAAAACGGTTTTTTTATAAAAGTAAATTAGTTTTTTAAGTTAATTTCTAGTTACGGTGTTACGAGGCTGCGCTAACAATACTAGTTACGGGACCTGTGCGCCTTAAGCCGCAAGGTGCTTAAAGGTAAAATAAACATAGCGAGCGAGATATATATAACTCGCGAGCTAGTGCCTTAATAAAAGGCCAGCGCTTAAAGTGGGGCTTCAGCTAAGTCGATGACGCATTACTCGGTCAACGACTAAGACACCACAGCGGCCGGCTAAGGAAGCCGTGCAGCACCGGTAAAACTAGTAAAAACGCTTTAGTTATTTAACTTACGCCTCGTTAGTTATTAAACAGCGAGAGTAAAGATTAATTTTTATTTTTACATTTTATTTACCTTTATAATATATTAATGTCGTGCTTTTTTATTACTCGACCTTGTACTTTTATAATAGTTTTAATTTTTTTTAAAGTCGTTTAATTAAAGATTATTAAGTATTTTAACAAGTTATTTAATATCGACACGATAATACGTATACGTAATACCGCTTTTTTTTAACACAACTTTAACGCGAAACCTTCGGCCGTTAAAGGTACGGCTTAAAAAAACAACGCCGATATAAAAAAACTTAAAGGTAGTTTTACAGCGGACTTTTTTTTTAACCTTAACTATATTAAAAAAAAAAAAACCGGTGTATACTTTAAAAGCTTAAAGGGAAAAACTACGATTTTTTAAAAAATAATTAATAACGGTAAAAGCGTTACTTATTTAAGTTCAAAACGCGCGTAACCCGTTAAACCGTCGACGGCGACGAGATAACTTATTAAGTAACGACGGTTTTAATTTAAAAATTATTAACATTTTTAAACTTACGATGTAAACTACTTATTGTAAATAAAACGACTAAGTTAAAAATATAAATCGCGTTTTTAACGGTGTTTTAAAAAAATTTAAAAATAATTATAAAAAGATTATTTAAGTAATTAACTATTTAAATAATAAATGTCATACTTAGTAGTATTAATATATAAACGGACTACGTAATAAAAAGTAAAAAGCTTTATTAAATAATTAAAAACGCTTTATAAAATAAACTATTAAATTAATTAAAAATACGGAGAATAAAAAAATTACTTTTATTAAAAAGTATAAATTTACTTATTAACGTAGTTAACAGTCCTCGGTTTTATTTAACACTTATTTTAACTAAGTTAAGTTTTAAATTTACTTAAAGTAAAACGATAAAACACAGGTATTAACATACTTTACTAAGTTTATACTTAGCTTACGTAAAACTATTAAAACGTATGTTACCGTTATCTTATTTAAAAAAAAATCGTGGCGTTAACGATGCGACATTAAAAAGTTATATTAAAATAAAATAAAAACGTTTAATATAAACTTTTAAAGCGGATATAATTCGTTTAATAAAAATGTAAGCGGGAATATTAAAAATTAAAGGTTATCGTTAAAATTTTTTTACCGTTAAAGCTTTTATTACTTAAATTACTAAGGCCGCGGCTTAAAAAAAAACGCGGGGTAAAAGCGGTTAAAAATTTTATTATTTTAACGGCTTATAACGAAATAATAACGGTAATTAATTTATTACGTAAAAAAGCGGCTTAAATAAAAATTTTATAAAATCTAACAAAGTTATACTTTGTTACTTTATATATAGAAGTAACCGTTACTTAATTAACTATTACTTTAATAAAGCCCGCGTTAAAAAAGTAATTAAAAAAATAATAATAAAAAAAAGTAGTTATCGGTAGTAAAAAACTAATTAAAGCCGGTAATTGCTTAACGTTATTAAAACGTTACCCGTTAATAAAAATTAAAACGCGTTAATATATTAACATGTTTATTATCGGTACCGACAAGGTAATTAAAATACACGTTAACTTAAACTTATGTACCGAGGTCGACATTATTAGTTATTAATTAATATAGCAGCTAAAGCTTAAACGGGTTAAGTTAACTATACCCGCGTTATAAACCGTCGGCTTAATAATTATTTTTAACTACGGTGTTTAAAAAGTGCTTATAATACTCGTCGACTTTAAAAAAACGACTAAAACTTTAATACACGTTTACGTTAAAGTTAATTAAAACCCGTCGTTTATAGGTAACCCGTTACTTTTATTTTATATTATAATTAAAAAGTATAAAATACACTTATTATAAAAATTAAAAAAATAATAGTTTAAGCTATAACAGTAGTAATTTTAAGTTTAATTTATATAAGTATTTACTTAAAACCTTTTTTTAAGTGTATATATCTTTACTATTACTGTTATAAACCGTTAAAACCTTTTTATTATAAAAAAAAAACGAAAAAAAGACTACGGTTAATACGTAACCCGTAGCTATACCGCTTAAGTTTAATAAATACGTAAACGTGTTTAACACGTAATAAATAAAAGTTTTATTATTTAAAAAAATAAATTATATTATTAATTTTAAACTAAGTATAAAACCTTTATACGGTAATATTTACCTTTTATTTAAAAAAAAAAACTTATAAAGTTAAAAAAATACTTAAATAACGCGCTTGTTAAAAGTTAAATCCGACTGTTATAAAGTTCGGTAAGTGTTTTTATTTTATTTATTTTAAAAAAAACGGTTTTTTACAACTATATATCGACTATTAATGTATTAATAAAATTACTATTAAAAACCGCTACTTTTTTTTATTAATATTAAAATTTTTAAATCGTGTATTAAAAGTAAAGTACTTTATTAAAATTAATATTAAAAATGCTTATTACTGTATTTATATTAAAAAAAGGGATAAATAAAAGACAGCGTTTTACACGCGATATAAACACTACGAGTATATAGTTATACCGTTTAAATTAATTAACGTACCCGCGATATTTTAAAATTATATTCACGTTACTTTATAAAGTTTATTAAACACGTTATATATTGTTTATATAAATAACATTTTAATTTTTTTAATATTTAAAAAAAACACGTTAAACGCGTTAAACAAGTGTTACGACGGCTACGCGTAGCTTAATTATACGTAAATTTTAAAAAGTGTTAATTTTTTTAAAAAAAGGTCGAGTTTTTTAACTACTTTTTTTTAAATAAAAAGGTACGGATAAATTTAAAAAACATTAAAACAGTTTAAAACTAAAAAAAGCTAAGGTTTTATTACGATATTTAAATGTTTTTAAAATTTTACAATATTTACCGGTAATTTATTAAAAATTATTCCGCTTTAATAACCTCGTTATTTAACTTGTTATATAACTTTACCGGCTTAACTTTAACGGCTTAATAACTTTTAAGTTTTTTTAAAAACGCCGAGAATATTAAATGTCGATTAATTAGTAAAAAGCTATACTTACTACCGTTAACGTTTTTATTAAAAAAAGGAGCTTTTTAACTACATTTTATTTAATAAAAAAAGTGCGTTTACTTAAAAATACTTTTACATTAATTTCGTTACTTTTAATATTACCTTTTTTTAAAAAATCCGCACCGTTTTTTACACTGTTTAACGCGTTAAGTTTATTTTAATCTTTAAGCCTTTTTATTAAAAAGTTGTAAATTTACTATAAAAACAAGTCCGTTAAAAAGTTTTTTAAAAAAAATTTAAACAGCTTATAAAAATAAATAATTCCTTATAATTAAAAAAACGGTGGTTTTTAATTAATTAATAACGCTTAAAACTTTAATAAAATTACTATCCGCGATACTTTTATACTTTTTAATGTAAACGAGTTTTTTAAAAATTTCACTATGTATAAAATACTGTTACTTTTAAATCTTTTTTTTAAGTATAATTAAATAACGTTAAATTTAATAAGTAAAAACGTCACTACTTTTTTTACTTTTATTAACCTACTTTAAATGTGTATATTACCGTAAAAAAAATAAACTTTATTACTTAGTTTTACCGTATTATAGTTAAAATTTTTTACGGTTTAATTTTTAAAGTTATTAATAACTTTTTAAATAATATTACGGTCCGCGGCTTTACTACTATTTATAAAAAGGTAAAGGTTTTACTTAATATACGCCGATTTATATTAAAGTACTTATAAAACGTCGATAAAGTGCTGCTTTATTATAAATTAATAAGCGTTATTATTTTAATAAGTAAGTTTTAATAGTGTAAAACTATTATTAACGTTGTAAAATTTACTTATAACATTTTTAACCGAGTTTTAACCGTTAATAAAGTTGTAAAAGTTTAAAAGTAAAAGCTTTATAAAAACTTAATAAAAGTTTAATAGTTTTTTAACTTAGTTACGTATTTCCGTAAATAAATTATAATGTTTATTATTTTAACAACGTTTTTATTCGCTTTAATAAAAAAAACGAAAAAGCTTTAATATAAACTTTTAAAAACGCCTTCGTTAACTTTTTTTATTTAATTAATATAAACTACTTACCTTTAAATAGTTTAATTATTTTTATAACCGATACTAGTTTTACTAGTTAAGGTGTAGTTTTACTATAAATTGTAAACGGGTACCGTAAGTTAATTAAATTTAAAAGCGGTATTTAAAACGCCGTTAAACGAAATTACGATGTTATTAAGCGAGAGTGCTGTAAAGTTTTATATACCTTAAAAAAGTTACGCTGTTACTTATACAAAGTACACTTTTACTTAAAAATTAACGTTTAAATTTTAATTTATTAATTAAATAAAACTTTTAATAAACTTTTAAAAACATTTTTTACTTGTTAAGTTACTTAAATTTATTATTTTAACTTTAAAGTTTATTATGTTAAAAGTTTAATTAACGTTGTTACCGATATATTATCTCGCTGTTTTATTACCGACGTTAATTAAATTAAAAAAAAAAGTTAAAAATAATATTAACGATTTTATTAACGTTTAAATTTACGTTTAAAAAAGATTTAACGATAAAGCTTTTTCGCCTTTTTTAAGTTTGTTTTTTAAATTAATTAATTTAAAAAAATTACTACGTTTTTTATTTTTTTCCGTTATTTGTTTTAGCTTAAAACTCGGTAAAAAAAAGTATTTAAAAATAAATATTTAAATTGTTTTATTTAAAGCCGAAGATTATAAAAACGCTTTAACTACTTAAAAATTAAACTTAAAGCCGTTATCGACGACTTAAACACGCGTAAAAAGTTAATTAAGTAAACTTATTTAAAACTGGTTTATTACGGTAAAAACTAGGTTTATAATAAACTTAAAAAGCGTTATTATTAAAAAAGTTTTTATATAAAAGTGTAGGAAAAAATTTAATTTTACTTTAAATATGTTAAATAAAAACTTAAAACTTATATTAAAGGTGTTTAATACATTGTTTTTTTTAAAGTTTTTTTTTTTAAAAAAAATTACTTTAACGTTTAATATATAAAAAGTAGTAACGGTTATTATTATTTTATAAAAGCCCGTTATAAGCTTATTAAGTTTATTAAAGTTAAACCTTTTCGTATTAAAACAGTTAAAACTATCGTTAACTTTTTTTAAAAGTGTGTAATTAATCGGTATTAAGTTTTAATTAAAGTGGTTTTTAATAATAACTTTAAAAATTGTATAAAAATAAAGGCTACTTATATACTTTTAACCGTTCGTTAAATTAACACTTCCGTATATAACCCGTTAATAAATAAGTTAGTAAAAGGCGGGTATTATAACATTTTTAACGCTTTAACTAAGTTTATTAAAAAGACTAATATCGGTTAATTAAAACGTTTAACTATAACGTTATTAATTAATTAAATTAATATATAAAGGTTAATTAGTTAAACTTTTTTTTTATTATACGGTTATAATTTTATTTTTCTTTTTAAACTTCGCTACCTTACTTAACGTTTATTTTAATAAAATTAAAACTTTATATTTAAAAAAGCTTTTAACGCCTACTTACGTACTTTTAAAAATCGAAAAAAAACTTAATAACTGTTGTTATAAATGTTACGGCGTTTAAACGGAAACTAGTAAAAATAAAAAATTTAAGAGGTAAATTTACCCGCCGATTAAAAAGTGTTACGCTTACCGTTAAAAATTTAATTTTTTTTTATAACCTTTAATAAAACGTAAACATGTTTATAAATTTAAAGTTAATATACCGATAATAAAAACTTTTTATTATTTTTTACGTTTTTAATAAACGTGCTTATATGTTAAAAACGCCGGACAATATCTCCCTCCGCGGTATATTCCTTTTTTATAAATTAAAAAAAATTATTAAAAACAAAGTAAAGATTTAAATCAAAAGCTTTAATTAACCCGATACTTTTTTTTTTAATTTACACGCCGCGTTAAACCCCGCCTCGGAAAGTGGTGACGATTTTTTAATTAATTAAACTTTTTCCGACTTAAAAGCTTTTTTTAACGACGCGCCGCTTGTTATAAAAGCTATAATTAAAAAACATTAAGCTGTTAAAAAAACGGCTACCTTCGTTAAAAAAATAAAGAAAAAAAAGTAGTTAAAAATTAAAATTTTATTTAATAAACGACTTAATTAATTAAGTATTAACGTTAAAAACCTCGGTATTGTTAAAGTAAATTTTAACTAGTTACTTTAACTTAATTTTTTTAACATTTTATTTTTACGTTAAAAACTTTTAATAAACGAGGTTCGTTAAATTTAACCCGCGTGTAAAAAATTAATTAAAGTGTAACTTGTTAAAACTTAACTCCGCTTTAATTTTTAACCTTTTAATTATAAAAGCTTTTACTTTTAAATACGACGGAAAGTAATAAATATACCGGTTCGTAGTAACTTAAAACCGGTAAAACGTATAAACACTATTAAAACCGGGTAAAAAGCGGTAATTAAACCACGGTTATATAGTTTTTAAATTAATCGGTTTACTAGTATTAAAAAAAGCCGCTTATTAATTAAAATCCGCCGTTAACACTTTTTATAATATAAATACGATACTATGTTTTTTATTTTATAAACTTATATAAAAAACGTTATTAACCGACGTAAGTTAAATAAAAGTTATATAATCAAATTATATAAACCGCCGCCGGTAAAGTTTATAAAAATTAAATAATAGTTATTAATAATTTACCCGCGTTTAATAACTAGTTTTTAAGTCCTCGTTACGTTAAGTCGTAGTTATAATTTAATTAAATTAAGTATAAAAAACGTTTATTAAATTAAATAATAACCGTTATTAACATTAAAAATATACCGAACGGTAAATATATTAAAAAAGTCGTTAACTAGTAATAAAAATAAAAAAAGTAGTAAACGTTATTTAATACTAGCTTTAAAATTTAATTATAAAGCGACCGTTTTTAATATAAACGTTATATTTAAAGTTTTAAACTAATTATTAATACTTTTTTTATTATTAAAGTTTAAAATTTACTATTATTTTCGCTAAAATTTAAACTTAGTAGTTTTAAAAACGATTATATCCTTTAAAAAATTAAATATTTTTATTTAAGTTAATGTTAAAGTTTAAATGTTAAAATTGCTAAAAATTTAATTAATAAAAAGGTAAAATCATTTATTTTATATTAAGCGAACCTATTACAATATTATTTAATAAATAAGTTTTTTTTAAATTAAAAAAACTTTATTTACCACTTTAAACAATTTAAATAAAACTTATTTACATACGTTAATTTTAAATTAATTAATTTACGACTTGTTTAATAATACCGCCGTTTTTTTTAAAGCTTGTTTTTTAATAAAAAAAATAGTTAACCTTTTTTAAAATAAGTTTTTATTATAAATATAAAAAACTTAGTTAAATTTAATATAATAAATAAAGCCGTAATTTATTAATTAAGTTATAATTTTTTTTTATATTTATTTATTATTAAAAAAAAGTGTAAAAAAAGTTTAAAAGTTTAATCGATGTTATAAATTTTTTTATTATTATTATAACATTTTTTATTTTAAACCTTTTTTTTACTTTTTTATTTAATTATATTTAATTTACATTTTAAATTTTTTACTTTAATAAGTTTTTTTTATTTAATTAATTAAAATAACGTTTAAATAAACGTTTTAAATAAGCGAAAAAAATTTAACCTTGTTTTAACACACTACTTAAAAACCGCCGCGGTTTAATTATTTTACAAGTTAACCGCTTAATTTTCCTTTACACTTCGTTTTTTATTTTTACTTAACCTTTTTTTTACAACGTTAAGTAAAACAACGTAGTTAACTTAACAACTTTAAACCGGTACTTTTTTAACCTACTTTTACGGTACTATGTTAAAGGTGATTAAATTTATAAAAATTTTTTATTAAACTATTATTTAAAGCTTATTAATATAAAAAAATATTCGTTATTAAGCGTTTTTAAACGATAAGTAAATAAACGTAAAAATTATTATAATTTTATAAAACTAATAATACGACGTTTACTTTCGTTAAAAGGTTTTAACGGTTTTCCGCTTTAATTATAACTTTAATAAAAAGCCTATAAAAAAAATAAGTATAAAACGTTATATTGTCCGTTACTATTAACGTAGCCACCACTTTATATTAATTATTTTTAACAACTTAATATTAACTTATTAATAGTTTAATTTTTAAAGCGGCACCGTTAACCGCGAGCGAAATATAAGTATTTCCGACGCCTTTATTTAATAAATACGTTATAACAACCTTTTCCCGCTTAATTAAAAGGTTAAAATCGTTTACGTGTAAAATTGTTTTTAAAATAATAGCTAGTTGTACGGCGTTTATATTATAAAAAACACGCGTGTGTTTTTTTGTAAACCCGCTTTTAACGAATAAACCCGATATTAGTTTACAACCGCGTTTTATAACGGGAAGTTTTTTAATATTATTACTACGATTAATTAAACTAAGTATAAAGTTATAGTTAACATTTAAATTAATTACGTTACTTTAAAGCTTAGCCACCGATATAAAAAAACGATTTAAACTTTAACCTGTTTAATTATAAGTTATTAAATTAAGTATTTTAACACTTTAATTTTAAATTAATTTATAGTAAACTTTAATATAACCTTTAACAACGTTTTAAAAACCTTTAACGTAATTAAAAGCGGTCCGTTACCACTTTTATTTTAATTTATTAATTTTATTGTATTAATAAAAAGTATTAAAGTGCGTAAACATTACGGTTTTTTAACTAATGTAATTAACGGTTTAAATTTTACCTTTTTTATCTGTAACGTTAATAAATTATTAACCACTTTACGAAAGTTAATTAATTAAATTAAAGTTAACTTAAGTAGCCGTTACAACGTTAACTTAATCGGGTTTTTAATTTTTTAAACGGTTGTTAACCGTTTTAACTTTTTACACGTTAAATCGGTTAATAAAAACTTTTTTAATAAAAAAGACGAAAATAAGCTTAATCACTTTTAAAACCTTCGTTTGTTACAGCCTCCGGGCTTATTAATGTTTTTTTATTTTAAATAGTTAAACGGGTTAAAACTAGTGGTTTAAAAAACGGTTAATTACTATACCGCTACCGCCCCGCCGCGACGATGTTAATAAAACGCGTAAAAAACGGGTTAAACGCCGCCGTACTTTATAATAACGGTTATAAACACCAGCCGGTAAAGCTTTTACTATATTTATAAAAAAGTTATAAGTTTAAAATTAAGGTAAAGTACCCGGATTAAACGTTAATATAAAGTTAAAAGTGTCGTAAAAGTTTAATTAAAAAAACTTATAATACTTTTTTTATTTTTTTTTATTTTTTTTATTTTTAAATTAACTATATAACGCGTTACGCGCGCGTTATATAAAAGTCGGGCCTATCCTGTACTTATTTTTAAATATTATTTATTTAACTTTTTTTTTATTTTTAATATTTACTTAACGTAAGTTTTATATGTTTAACCGTTTAATTAAGCGAAAAAAAGGTTAAACTTTATAAAACAATACTTTTTTTTAAACCTTTATTTTTTATTTTTAATACTTTGTTTTTCCGCTTTTTACACCGACGAAATGTAACTACGACGTTACTTTTTTTTATTTTTAACTGATTAAACGACTGCGGTTTTAACGAGCTTACTCTCGTTGTTGTAAGACCGACAGTCGTTAAGTTATAAAAAGGCTTTGTTTAAAGTGGTTTTTAAAACTTAATATTAACTTTTTTTTTACTTTTATATTTATTTACACTTTTTTTTTTATTTAACACTTTTACGTTATTATAGTTATTTATTTGTTTATTTTATTAATATGTGTTTTTTTTAACTTGTTTTTAATAATTACGTAAAGCTTAATTAATATAACGTTAAAAAGCCGTTAAAGCTTTTATTAAACTAAACGGTATAACTAGTTATTTATATAAACCGGTATAAGTGTTAAAAAAGGTTTTTTATTTATCTTTTTAACGTATCTAGATACGGTAAAACGCCGAAATAACGTCGACCTTTATAACTTAACGGTGTTAAGCGATAGTCCGTAAAGTCTCCACTATTAAAAAAAAGGTAGGAATTTTTTTATATTACTGCGTTTAATTTCCGGTAATTTATATAAAAACGTAAACTTCCGTTTACTTTTTTTATAAAAAAAATTAACGCGTTTATTAATAAACGGCTTAGTTTAATTAACCTTTAATTTAATAAATTTAAAATCGTTTTTTATATTATTAATAATTTTTTTTAAAATTGTTAATATAAAAAGCTGTTAAAAATCGGTAGTTTTTTTTATCCGGCTTTTTTTATAAATAAATTTCGTAATTAACCCCCGGCCGGTATAAAAGTAACTTAATCGCTTTTTTATAATTAAACGCGTTAACTATGTTTTTAAACTACGGCGGTAGTTACTTTTTTAACTTTAATAACGTTTTTAATACCGTTTATTTATATAAAGCTTTTTTTACGTTTTTAAACGTTATTTTACGTACGGTAGTACTTAGCTTTTTTAACGTCACTTTACACTTTTTAACTTTAACTTAAACAGCTTACCGGGCTTTTAACCTTTTTTTTAATAAGTCGGGACTTTAATATTAAACCGCTTAATTAATAAAAAGCTTTTAATAAAAAAAGCTTAAACGTCGTATTTATTTATTTAACCCCGCTTTAAAATTAACTTATCTTTTTAATTAAATATTATATAAACTTACAGCTATTTTTCGTAATCTTTAATATTTATTTAAACTTCGCCGTTTTATTAATTTTTAAAAGCGGCTTTTTTTTTTACTACGGTAACTTATAATAACTACTTTAATTGTATTTTAACCGTTTATAACCGCTTTTTTTAAACGAACTACTTAAACATTAACGACGTAGTTAAGTACTTTATATTTATAAAAGTTT
Organism: Graphilbum cf. rectangulosporium; assembly: GCA_019925645.1. Classification (NCBI taxonomy): domain Eukaryota; kingdom Fungi; phylum Ascomycota; class Sordariomycetes; order Ophiostomatales; family Ophiostomataceae; genus Graphilbum; species Graphilbum cf. rectangulosporium. Next base: position 255,810 of record JADHKI010000029.1, read on the forward strand.
ATACGTTATATTAATAATTAATAACGGTATTTAAATATATCCCGTTTATATTTATATTAACCTTTACTTATTATTATTTCCTTTATAACTGTAACTTTTACTTTTTATTAAAACTTTTATAAAAAGCTACTTTTTTTTTAAGTCGTTAAAGTTGTTAATTAAGCTTTAATTAATTTTTTTTTAACTTTAACCGTTTAAACACGCGTATCGCCTTGTTAATTTTAAAGGTAATACTTTTAAATATACCTTGTTTTTTTATAACGGTAATATACTTAATTAACCGGTTTTTCGTTAATACGCCTTTTACCGGCGCGAGTATTTATAAGTTTTAAAAAAGGTACACGTTACGCGTAAGTAACGTACTTTAACCTTTTTAACTATAAGTTAAGTAATAAAACTTAAATTTTTAATTTATTATATATTTTAACGGCGTTTATTTCGATTAAAGCCTTTTAAGTATTTAAGTTTATAACACCGTAAAAGTAGTTAATCGTTACTTAATTATACTTTTAAAAAGTAAACTTACTTCGGCGAAGTAAGGTTTTAAACTTTAAAAAAAATTTTATTATAAACTTATTTAACTTTTAATAAAAAACGCGTAGTTAGTTTATAACTTGCTTTAATTTATTAAAATCTTTATAAACTGTGTTTAAAAACTTTAAAAACTTTTTAAAAGTTTTTTAATTAGTTTTTTTTACGAAAAAAACCGTTATTTCTTTAACGCGTTTTTTTAAACAAAAGTAAATGTATAACGGGTTAAAGGCCCGAAAGTGGTTAAAGCCGAGGCCACAACTATAAAGACGGAGGCTTAATTAGTTAGCGGGCCTAATTAGTTATTACGTACAACCTTCGGACTTAAAAAGGAAGCGTTAATTAGTTAACGGGTTTAATTAATTAAAGCGTACGGGTTATTAAGCCGGCTTTATTAAGGCTCGAGGTGGCGTTTAACGTTATTACCGTACGAAAAAAAGCCACGTTACTACTACACGATAAAAATTAACCGAACGGCTATAACTAAGGTTTAAATAGTAAAAAAAAGTTTAATTAATTAAGTTATAAAAAAGCGGAACTTAAACATTAAAATTTACTTTATATTTAATTTTTTTAATTAATAAAACACTAAGTTTTATTAAGCGTTATACGCACTTACTACCCTTACCCGCTATATTAAAATTAAATTTTTTTTCCGGAAAAGCCGCGAAAAACCGCCGGAATTTATATTTTACTCTTTTAAAAGTTTAATTAACAAGTTATCGGCGGAATTACGTATATAAAAAATTAAAAACGTTGGTATAAAACCGGATCGGTAACCGGTAAAAAACTAACTACGGGTTAACGGCGATAAAATTAAACGGCGGTTTAGTAGGTATATAAAACCTTATATAAAAAGGTAAATTATAAAAAAAGGTAAAAAAAACTTTAATTAAATAAAAAAAAAAACAACTTTATTTAAAGTTTTTTACTTTAAAAAACTTTATTAATACCGTTTTATAAACGGTAAAAAAAATTACTTAATTATAAAAAGTAGTAATATAGTTATAAGTTGTTTAATTAACTTTTACCGCGTAACCGGTTACTTTTTTATAGTAAAAAAAGCAGTAATTAATCGGCTTTAAAAGACTTTTAACGGAATACCGACGCTTACGCCTACGCCTTAGTAACGTAGTTAAGTTTAACGGTAAAAAAATAAATTATTAAGCTTAACGAGTAAAAATAAAAGCGAAATTTACTACGGATAAAAAGGCGATTAATAAACTTTAAAACCGGTTTTACTACATTTTATAACGGGCGAGGGTAGTAAGTGCGTATAACGCCCGATAAAACTTAATGTTTTATTAATTAAAAAAAATTAAATATAAAGCGAATTTTAATACTTAAGTTCCGCCTTTTTATAACTTAATTAATTAAACTTTTCTCCACCGTTTAAACCTTAGTTATAACCGTCCGGTTAATTTTTATCGTGTGGTGGTAACGTGGCCTTTTTCCGTACGGTAACAGCGTTAAACGCCACCTCGAGCCTTAGTAGGGCCGGCTTAATAACCCGTGCGCCTTAATTAATTAAACCCGTTAACTAATTAACGCTTCCTTTTTAAGTCCGAAGGTTGTACGTAATAACTAATTAGGCCCGCTAACTAATTAAGCCTCCGTCTTTATAACTGTGGCCTCGGCTTTAACCACTTTTAAGCCTTTAACCCGTTACATAATTTTTACTATTAAAATTTTAATAATAATTATAGTAAATTTTATTTACTACATCGGTAAAGCTTCGGCACGCCGTAAAAGGTCTCCGCCCTTTACTATACGCTACGCAGGTTACAAGGTTAGTTTAACCTTGTATATAATTAAAAACGGCCTTAAAATTACTTATACGCGTAAAGGCTAAGTTTTATTTTTAAATGTTACGTAGCTAGAATTAAGCTAGGCTTTATGTAAAATTTTTATTTTATTAGTTTAAAAAAGTAAAACAGCTTATTTATATATATAGTTAAATTTAACAACTTTTTTAAGTTCCTTGTAATAAACCGCCTTTACCCAATTAAGTCTGTGTTAACGTAGTTAATAAACTAAACGCCGAAGGTAAAAAGGTTTACTTTAAAGTCTAGTATTTATAAAATGTTAGCTGCCGGCTTATATAAGTTAAAAAATAAAGGCGACGTATTTTAAAATTAATAAACCACTTTATTTTTACACCTTTTAAAGTGTACTAAGCATTAACCGCACCGGCTACACCGGCTACGTTAAGTGTACCGGCGCCGCCACCATCGCCGCCACCACCGTTATTAACTGTGCCACTTATAGTAACGGAAGCTGTAACAGTAGCAGCAGCGGTAGTAGTAACGGCGGTAATAACGGCGGTATTAACTTAGCTTTAATACTAAGTACCGGGATTTTAATTTTCTACTATATATATTAACGTTGTTACTATGTAAAAAAGCTCCTTAACCACTTACTTATTTAAAAAAAAAAACCGTAATAATATCGCAGTTGTTACAGTGGTATACATATACAAAGTGTAAAAAAAAGATTAAATAAAGAAAAAAAGATGTAAACGCGGGAAATTAAAAAAGAAAGAGGGTATATATACTACCTTTACAGCCCTTTATACGGGCTGGCTAATAGCAGAGCCGTATCTTAGCCTGTATCACAGCCGGATCCGGCGATGAAAATTAAGCACGTGCCTGCAACCATGCACGTGACAGAGCTGGGTTTGAAAAAAATTAAGTGGAGAAATTTACAGAAGTGGTTAGCGTCGCAGTTTTGTTTTCTCCATTAAGGGGCGTTAGGCCCAAGCTTGGACCAATCGCATCAACGGACCTGGCTGCCTGTCGCTTCCTTCAGCCCGATTCTTTGGAACCACGCTTCCTCTCCGCGGTTCCTCATTGAAACCGGTGAGTGTACTCCGTAGAGATGGTATACGGCTGCCGGAGGAATATTCAACCGCACTTGCTTCTGTACATGTAGAAACGAGACGTGCTGCTACAGTTGTGACTAGCCGCTCAGGCGGCCATTGGCTGTTGGAGCTTCCATTCGCCCTCTTTCCATGTCTGTCTCGTTTCTCACATTCTGCTAGAAAGCCAGGGCCCCTGGTCCGGACGGGACGCAACCCAAGACTGGAAACGCAATCTTGAAAACGAGGAAGCGGCAGGTCTCAGTGGCAGTATCCAAGGTACCGAAAGCGCAACTGGCTGCATCGCTGTTTCTTGCTTGGCAGTCTCTGCTGCGCGGTTTTCCAGGCAGTCACGAAAAGAGGCAGTCACGAAAAGAGGCAGTCACGAAAAGAGGCAGTCACGAAAAGAGGCAGTCACGAAAAGAGGCAGCCACGCTGTCGCTGTCGCTGTGTCACGGCGCCCGCCCATGTGGCCCTCGCGCTGATCGTTGGTGCATTCCGTCATGGTTGCGCCTTCCTTGTCCGCTTCGGAAATGACGCGACACACCAACGGCAGCGACAAAAAAGACAAAAAAAGAACTGATGGGCCCGGTCTATCCATCATGACGCCGCCATTGGCAGCTACAAGCATGGGCTAGTCGAGCGCCTAAAAGGCGCAGGGGGACGTGTCGCGTTTTGAGCCAATGGCCGCGCGCTGTTCTGGCTTCCAGCTACAACCTTGCTTACCGAGCTCTTGCTAGGCCGGCCAATCGTCATCGGCAGCGCCTCTTGATATCACGCACATATTGCGGCACGTATTGCTGCTTGTTTCATCATCAGCTCAGCTCTCACGGCCATCCCACTCCAGGGCACTGCAACTCCGAGTAGCTCTGGCTCTTTTCGTGCCAACCGGCCTGTTCGCTGCAGTCGAGATAATGGCATCAACGTGGGCGAGCCGGACCTCTCCAATTCCGGCGATGCAGTACCACGGTTGGTGCGTACTGGGTAGCGACCGTCTGATTGTAGGCAGCCCCTGGTTGCTTTGCAACACGGCCGGCGACGACGAGCAGCGCTTGGCTGCAGCTTGTGCTCCAGCCAGCGTGAGGCGGCGACAGGGTGCGACCCGGTATCTGCTGCGTATCCTGCGTGTGAATTACGCATCTCACGCATCACTTTGTTAGTGAGCGAGTGGCAACGCCGATATGGCCTTTTGCGCTCCGATTTAGGTCAGGAACGCGCTGTCGAGAATTGTCCGCGGCCAGGACAGGGGCTGAAAGAGGCATTAGGAGCAACGCTATCTTCCGGTCCGACTTGTTTACCCGCTGGAAATATACAATACGAGTACATCTACGATACTCCGTACGTGATATACTCAGACATTTTGCCACGGGCACGACGGACTGTAACTCTGAATCTTACCGGCACGGCTAGACCGAGCCTACCTACCACACGCCTTTTGGTTAAACACGTCGGATGTTGTGGAGGTGGCCCGCTTTGCCCGAGCAAAGGATTTCTTGCTCCGTGTTACAGCCAAAGGAGGGGTCAAAACAATGCATGTACAAGTAACAAACTATGCGGAGGAGCAACGGCCGCATTCAAGCCGGAAGCAGACAATTCAAACTTAAAAGTCACTGGCCAGATCGTTCATGTTTCACCGAATCAGGCAAAAAAATACCCTGTCAGCTGTCGTCTAAGCGCGTGGCAGAGGAAGCCAGCGGCCATTCTCGGCTCGAGAAGTTATTAAGGTGGTCCAAGTCTCACGGGGCGGGGGACATGATAGTGCGTAGCATCCAATGCGCAGCATGGGGACAGTCTGGCGATGCCAAGGCGCGACAAGGCCCGAAGCAGGGAACATAGTTTTGGCAACGTGCGATGATGCCGTTGATTCGTTTGCAGGCCAGCATGTCCCGCCGTCTTCTAGCCGAAACCGTTGGTCTGCCCATGACTGCAAAATCCTGCATTTAGCTTGTTGCCAGGAGTTGGGAGTGTGTTTACGTCCGAGCGGTTGGCCACCACCTTGTACGGAGTAAGCTTTGGCCGGTACTTCCTGGTGGACCAAGCGAGAAAGAAAAAAAAGAAAAAGAATGGGAGGAAGAATGCTTGCAAATAATCAAGAGAACAAACTGTGGCCAATGCCCGTTCCACGTCCAAAGAGTTTGTAGCATCGTCGCTCTCGTCCTGCATTCCGACAGGCATGCAACGAACACAGCACAACATAAACACACACATGTATATACATGTACACCGATGCAGTATTGCAATATGGGGCAGAGATCGTGACTAGTGAGGCCGGAGTCGTTCAGCTACGCCGGACGCGCTCGCCAGCGCTAAGAAACGAGAGCTAGCTCACGAACAGCCAGCCAGCCCGGCGACCTTTGTGTGGGGATCGGCAGGTGGTGGTTTTAGAAAGAGCGCTTATGGAGTATCTTGCGTGCTTTCTCGCTCGCCAGATGCCGCCAGAACGAGGCGAAGCAAGGCCGTAGTCCGGATTTCGTGCTCCGTCGACACAAGAGCCCTTTGATGGAGCTGGCAGCTCAAACACATTGAGACGAAAATCGGCTTTACCGTCACGCGGGCAATCATTTAAGCTGTTGCTGTTTGCTTTTGTTTTTTTTGTGCTTCAACCCAACTCTGGTTGAGTGCAGCAGCTGTCGTCTTTTCTCTCGCTTGTCCTTCTTTTCTTTCTTCCTTCTTCAACGCTTCCCTCTAAACACAAAGTTTTGAAAGGCCTCCCGGTATCCACGGCGACATGCCCCTGTAAGCTGCAAGCTGCGGCGAATCCCGCAAGAGACTCTTGGGGCCTGCCTTCCACTACGCGCAAGTGGGGTTTGTTTTGTAGCCCGCCCAGCGCTCTTTTCCTCCTCTCCGCAGCCCGCTAGCCTAATCAGGGCAAGATGCTCACGGTTGCATTGTCAATGTGAGCTGAAAGAAAGGGAGAGAAGTAAACACTGCCAGCTCTCCTGCCAGCGCAGACGAAAAAAGGGGTCAAAGTGGTTCTATATATATATATATATATATACATGTATATGTATTTAAAAATTGCAACGACAACAAGACGAGAGCCAAAGGCCGGTCACTGTTGCCAGGATTAGAGAGCGAGCATCGTAACTGCGGCAGAAAAGCTCCGGATTCTCTCTGCCCCGCTTTCTCATCGTGTAGTCTTACCTTGTAGATCTCATGTATCTTACACGCATGCCCAGTCACAGTAGCTGGGCGAGAATGACATCCAGATGAGTGCGGCCTCGTTTCCCATCAAGTTGCTTTTGCTCTTGCGTCCACAGACGTCTCGTTCGAGCATCATGCTTCCAGTGCCGCCGCAGTATCTTACATGGCGTACTGTGCTCTGTCCGTTTTTGATTGACAGTAAACGATCCCTCACAGCACGTGGAGTCAAAACAACGGAGACGCCGCCTTGTGCAAAGGCGAAGCGTCACCTGGCCGTTGAAGCCGTGCCGAGGTTGTCTGACAGGTCGGAAAGGGCAAGTACGGGAGCTAACAACAGCAATGGCAGGCTAGCGGCCACAACGTCAACAACTCGGCAATGTAAACAAAACACGCCTTGAGAGGCCGCCTTACATGGCCGCCCGCCCGCCCTGCACAATGCCGCAAGTGCCTTTGCATCTGTGCTACGCAGCCTGGCCATCCGTCCCCCGTCTCCGCCCGGGCTGCCAGGGCCAGCGCGATCGGTAAAGCTCTTTTTATTTTAAATACTCCGGTAGAATCCCTAGACCATCATTTTCTAAATAAACGCGCCGGGCGGTAAAGTCTATTTTGTATATTGACTGGGGCCGCATCCAAGGACATGAAACGTCCGTGGAAGGGGGACCGTCTCTTCTTACACGCCTTTTCCTCGTACAAGTGCCATCAATGGCACCCTGTTCGCCCATCCTGTCGCCCTTCTCCATACGCAGTACCACGCCAATACGCCGTAGCAACTCTGGGGAGCGTTGCATTCTACTGTGCCTTTGTGCATCTGATCCGGACGCCGGCGGAAATAGATAGGCATCTTGCACGTCTCCGTATTGGCACTTGGGCCGGCCGCGCCGCCCGAAAAAAAACCCCAAAAAAGCAAAAAAAAAAAAAAAAAAGGGACACTGACAGAAAACCTGCTGGCGTGTGATCGATCAAAACATGATGCGCTGGCTCGTGGCGCTGGGACCGGAACACGCCCGGTGAAGCATAGCGCCGCCTATGGCGTTTGCGAACAGCGCGTTCCTGCCGCCTCACCGCTTTTGAGCCGCCTTTCGTTTCAAAGCTGAGAATTGGATCGGCGCAAGTAGATGAGATATGTGCTAGGAGGGGGTGCACTGTGGTGCCTCGTAACCACCATATGGCTCCGCTGTACGGGCCCTTTTGTGTGTTCCCAAGGCAGCATCGTGATTGGGAGTCTGCTCGCCTCGCTGCTCGCCAAGGGGGCGCGGCATGCGGTGTCACGGGGGGGGGGGGGCGGCTGGGAGCTCGCCGGTGGGAGGGATGCAGAGCATCTTACATGATGAGCTATACTGCGTATATGTATGTATACACAAGCGCATTGAAAGAAGGCAGTCGCGTTGTCCATTCGCCGGCCTGTCGGCAGCTGGATCTCGTCCCGTGTTTTGGACCAGACCGGTCAGGCTAACAGACGGAAAGGACCGAAGGACTGGCTGAGATCAATGGCACTTGGGCCATGACACACAACACTGCTGCGTCTCCTCGGAGCTCGTGTCGCAATACATGTCTGTATGTATCATGCCTGTACCCGCTGCGATAACTTGGGCTTATTATTATTGCCTCGCTTCGCCAGAGGCAAGATGCCTCGGATCTTGTCTGCCGCCCCAATGCTGGCCGAGAAAAAAAGAAGAAGAAAAAATAATCTTGCGTTGCATAGGAGCCGACTGCTGCAGCATCCCGTGTGTCTTTTTTTTTTTTTTTTTTTGCATGCAGGGAACATGAGAATCAGTTTTTGACCATGAAGCGGTACTAAAGGAAATGAGAGCTAACCATAGTACACTTGCATCTGGTGCTTTGTAAATTCCTCTGGGTGAGTAGTTCAGCCGATCGTGACCGATCTCGAGACGGCGTACGGGGCAAAGATACTAATTCCAGCGGGCTGCCCCCCCTAAATGCCTGCCTCTAATTTGCAGCGTGCCCACGCAGCGAGCCAGCGGGGACTATCTTGCATGTATCTGGGAGTTTGGCGCGTCTTTACGAGCTGCAGCTCTCTATTATTACGGAGCACTTTACGGAGCATATGTAAGGCACTGTCGCGTGCCGTGGGGAGTGCATGTCAGCCCCAGTCGCGGTAGCCGCCCTGCTGCTGAAATTGCAGGCCGGCAGAAAGAAAAGAATGGAAGGGATAGCCGTAATATTAACACGGGCGGGCTGTATGGAGCAGCGTAGCGACAGCGACCGCGTACCAACACGTATTATCTTGCGGTAGGATACGTTTGAGAGTCTGCCGAGCGTGCCTTCCTTGTGTGAGAGTATCTTACAGTTGAACTGGCAGGGAAGGAGCGGCCATGCCTCTCGGCCTGCTCGCATACTGCGAGCGCGAGTGCACCAGCCCGTTGTCCTCCTGTCTCTGGCCGGAACGGCAGGCGCGCCACGGTAGCTACTGCAGCGGCATGATTGACTGGATGCCAGCGCGGCTGTCCTGTCACTCGCTGACTCTGCTCGGTGCCCTATCCATGCTCGCGTCGGCGACCGCGCCCACAAAGAAACATAGTGACCACTACTTCTACTCACCCCCCCCCCCCCCTCCCCTCTCTCTTCCCTCCACCTGTGCACCCCGGTCTGTTACTGGGCCGCTACGGGAAGCAACAGCACTATTGGAGCCGCCGGGGGGAAGGCGCTGCAACATACAGCGACTTTGCATGTACTCAGCAGCTATAATTTTGTAATGTAGGGAGACGTTATCAACGCAAAGACTTGAACTCACTAGCCCAGAGCTTGCAAGCCCACCTCAAATTCCACCCCGTCCTCGGTCACCTCCACGCCTGACCAAAAAAAAGAACAGGCGCGTTTTCCAATCTCCTCGTTCTCCCTCTCACCCTCTCCCTCGCTCCACTTTCGGTCGCTCAGTCTTTTCCAAGCCGTTTTGTCGGCTGAGCTTTGCCTTGTGTTGTCTTCCTTCTTCTTTCTTGTCGTCTGTCGTTATTCGCACGCGGCCTGCTCCCCGTCCCGCGTCCCTGGGCGGAAGCGTTGTTGTTGTTTTCTTTACTTGAGCCTATGTTGATCTGCCCTCCTCGACGGAAACCTCCACGCTCCCATTGACGGCCACTCTCGCTACCATATTCTCTACTCTCCCTCGACAGAGCCACACGGAGTCGTCTATATTCTCCTTTTGCGCGCCGTGCCCCTTCTCCTCGACCTCGTTGACGCATCCGCACTTGAGCTCTTCTTCCTCTCTCCACTAGCCAGAGTCTTTTCACGGCGACTGCCTCTCCTCTACCACTGTTCCCCCCCCCCCAGAGCTGAAATGTCATGACGATGCAAACGACGACCTCGCAATCGAGTGCCGACCTCTTCTCTTCGAGCTCCGCTCTCCACGGCCGTTGCGCCCGCCGCTTTCGCTCGGCCAAGAAGCTTTGAGGACGACCACGATGCAAGCAGTGCCCAGTGTAAGTCTCCAACCCTGGCGCTGTTGCCAAAACCTGCTTGCAAGTGTTGCCATTGTTCAATGCCTCCCATGGGCGCGCAATTGGCATGGGCAAATATTGCCCAACAAGCTACGCTTCTGTGTATTGTGTAGCCCTCATCATCTCAGTGGTGGGGGGGGGGGAGAGAGAGAAAGGGGAGGGGAGGGGGGGGGGTGAGGGAGTTAGCAAGAAGGCTGCTCCGTTGCCTGTCTCGTTTTGAAAAGGGCCGCTTTAGTATCTCCTCACCATCTTGACAATCGACTGACTCCGAGACTCTAGCTTATTGGCACCGGCACGGCGGTGGCCGCTGCTGCCACAGGCCTAGTCTTTGCGCAGCCGACCGACGATGCGAACCGCCAGCGGACAAGCTCTTCTGCCAGACGGAGGATGACCCCAGACTTTGACTCCGCCCCTCGAGCGTCCTTGCCCACCTCCCGACCTGCCGCGAAGTCGGTCAGCCATGTCCTGACCCCAACACCTCCGTGGACGGCTGGAGACCGAAGCTATGCGGCATCCAGCCGTGACTGTAGCAACGGCAGCCACAAGCGCGACAGCGACAGCGCCATATACTCTGCCACCGCGCCCATGACATCCCCAGCCCAGCGCTCGGTTTCCCCCCAGGCCGTTATCGTCCCTCACACGGCTGCGCACACTACGCGATCCCAAGCTTCGAGCCGCCAATCGTTCTACTACAGGGGCGAGCAGGTGCCGCCTCCCATATCCGAGGCCTCGCGGGACTCGATATCTTCCAGCGGCTCTTGGATGAGACGGCTGTCTTTCATCCGCCCACTGTCCCAACACGGAAGCGCGCGGTCTAGCCCGGGGCCTGATTCGCCGTCTCTGAACTTCTCTCTCGGCTCTGCCGCCCCGATCCTATCACCCACGGCCGCCGGTACTCCTCCACAACAACAGCAGCCTAGAAACAAGCTGGTGAAGCGGGCCACCGCCGGCCAGGATGCTAACTCCACATCGTTGGCCCGGCGCGGTTCTCGCTCGCAGATGCCCACCCTGCGTCGCCCAGCCACAAGCCGCCAACGCTCTGCCACCCTCCAGCAATTTCCGCAACACGTCGATTCACCAGCGCCACCGTTGGCTACCGATCCCAAGTTTTCGTCTGGACAGGCTGGTCGTCCTGGCTTGGGGCGCCTCCACACCCGCACCGCGAGTCTCGAGTCTGCCGAAAGGTACGACCACGACCTTTCGGAAAGAGCCGCCTCTAAAGCAAGCTACCGTTCCGTTTCCATACCAGAAGAACCCCCCGTCTCCCCCAAGGTAAGATGGGCGTCCTTCTTCCACGAGCGCCTGGCCAAGGCCCCTATATTCGTTCGTGGCAGCTCGCCCCTTTCAAACGAGAGCACTCCAAACGGAGCCTCCCACCGGCACTATTCTGTTCTGCCAAGCCGGACGATACAGGTGCAGAACCGGGGCCCTCCGTCCCAAGTATACTTGGTCGATGCGGCTACCATCCTCGCGCCAGCATCACAACCCGTGTCATTTACGCGCTCTGCTCCCACATTGGTCACTGTTGCGAACAGTCCAAGCAACGTCGAAGCAGACACATCCTTTTCATCGCACGGCAGCTTACGAGAAAGCACCACTACGGCCATGTCTAGCACAATTGCGTCGCGGCAGGAAACCGCATCGCAACGGACTAGGCGCTCCATGTCCACTCATTTCAGCTCGTCCAACAGCTGGATCTCACGTACGGGCAGCATCCGACGGCCGAAACGCAGCTCAGACCTTCCCACTGTGGCCACCAGGAGCGATATCCGAGTCACACATGGCCAATTAAACGCCACGGTCATTGTTGCTCAAAGCAGGCGATACCCATCTGCGCCTTTGCCGGCACCCCAAAGGAACATTACCAGCCCTACTGACATGTACCTACGGCATGCTGTAGATGACGTGACCAAGCATCGCATGAGCACCTCGAAACATGCTCCAGAACTTGCAACTGGCAGAAGCAGCCCTATTTCCGTGTCCCACCCCGACGCTCGCACCGCCGGCAGACGGCCGCGAAACTTTTCGTCGCCTTTGCCACCGCTTTCTCGCCTTTCAAACTTCACTGCTGAGCCCGAACGTCCAGGAACCATGGCAAATCTGCCTACGGCGAATTCTGCTGCTGCTGCTGCTGTTGCTTACCAGAAGGAGAGCGGCCGGGCTCATGGCGGTGCTATGTTTGCCACATCGCCTCGGATATTCCCCCTAGTTCCCCGGAGCCGGGAAGTCTCAGACGAGCGCCCATCCATCTTCACGGGCTCGGATTTCGAAATAAGAGGCTTTGCTTCCTCTGGAGACGATGACGACACTGATTTTAAGAGCGATACGATGTTCGACTCCATTCGGACAGCCGGGTCGGCACTCGTTCATACCACTAATACCCCGATTGAGTCCATGTTTGATGAGTCGCCGCCAAGCACAGCGAGCAACAGCAGAACCAAGCGGCTGTCCATACAAGAGATTCTGGGACAGTCATGGGATAGCGATACAAGGATCCTGGAGGAAGAGGGTGAAAGCAATCCCACTCCCATCCGCTCCGCCGTTGTGGACTCCTCTTCGCCGACGTTGTCTCTGCGTCGCCGCTTCGAGGAAGGAAATCTCATTTACAACCTCTCTACTGCCCAACAGCGGCGCGACTATGGTTTGGAGAGATTCCCCACCTCTTCGGACCATGTCGAAGAAGATCATGATTTTTCATTTTCTCAACGCATGTCAAAGGACTATGGCAGAACCTCACTGGATGAGGACGATAACGATGACGATTGGGCACGCGTTGATGAAAATGGCGTGACCAATCATTTGTCTCCGCCATCGAGGTCGCTCAATAACTCTCTTCGTGGGCTTGGCAGCCTGCACGATAACGAGACCAGTGCGCGCCTTCAGCAGCAGCAGCAGCAGCAGCCTCGCTCTGCTCTAGCCATGATCAGCGGCAATGGCAGCCCCGAATCCTTCCACCCCTACCACACAGCGACTGGAGAACTCGAACGGCCGCGAAGCAACCTTTTCGATTGGAGCGAGTCCTCTGTGAATCTGGATAAGACCGATGCGGATGGACATTCACCCCGACCCAAGACTGTGCATGGCAAGCACGAGCTAGACTTGCGCAGTGGCCGACCAGCAAACCGCAAACCACCTGCGGCTGCTCATGTGCGTAGTCAGAGTGTGCCTGCCTTTGCCGATCCTAACGAGACGGCAAAGCCAGCCGCATCAAAGTTTGGAACTTGGGCCTCTGGGGCTAAAAACGTCAGCGAGGACTGGGATGACGACTTCGACTTTGGCACAACGGGCGGCGACGAGAGCGACAGCGAAATAGATGGCTTTGGTGAGCCGGGCAACAGTACCGACGTCCATGCTGGATCGGCAACGCCTTTCGGGAATGGAAAGAGCTCTGTATCTTCCTTTACAATGATTGTGCCTGCTGCGATACAGGCAACGCAACCGACAGTCAAGGCACACTCGGGCCAGATCCGTGAGCTTTCCTTGCTGGTCAACGGACTGAAACGCCTCTGCCGTCATGCCCGAGACCTGGATATCGTGAACGAGTCGCCCGCGCTGTGGACCGAGGCCGAGAACATTATTGCGCTGGCATCGCCTGACGATGATACAGCCGAAGGTACTACTGCACAGGAAGCCACACCCGAGGCCGCCGACGATACGTGCAGACGCACATCAGCAGAGTTCAATCCCGAGGCTGTTGACGAATTTCTAGAGGAAGGGTTCGATGCCGGAACGCTTCACAGCGAGGACGATCCATTCGATGGCCCTGATTTACCGGTAGCGCCTTCATCTCCGGAGATATCCAGGACGGGGGTGGTGCGGGAGCGACAAGGCGTGCGACGGCGGTCGGTATTTTCGCCAGATGACGACATTTTTGGCGGCTGGCCCTTGCCAGACGAGAAGCCAATGTTGACCACAGTCGAACAACCGCAGAGGCCACTGCAGAAGCAGCGGCCGCAAACTCCAGAAGAGCCGGTTGCGGCAACTGAGACAACAGACGGTGCCGTGATTGAATCGATCATGGAGGCTATGCAGCAACAGCGCTCCGCCTCAGCGCCGGTCAAGAAATCGCCAGCCAAGCATGCCTCTAGGTCGGAGCTGTTTTTCAACACGAACACGCTCCAGGAGCTTGTTAAGCGTGCTAACACCCTCTTTCACACGCTCTCAGACCTTGTCCGGCGGGCCGAGCTTCTCACGCAAAGTCCCGCGTGCACGCCTCGACATGACCGCCACCTGAGGCGCGAGGATGGCAGCCCGGCATTTACCCGGGTCTTCACCGACCCCTCAAGCCCATCGAGGCGTTTGCCCAAGAGCCAAAGCACCAGCTCGGTCCTATCACGCTCACCACCTCCGGTGGACTCGCCGCCCGCCAATAACATCAGCCAACGGCTCCAGCTCATGACGGTGAATTGATTGCTCTGTCATCAGAGAACTGGGCATTTCAAACAATGCCTGGTCGGTCACGGCGCTCATCCCCGAGGCTAGCCAGCTGCTTGTATTATAATGCAACATAAGAATCGCCAAGTTATTTCTTGCAGCATGATTTGGGGTTTTAATCTGGGGTTTCAATCGTTTCCTTTGTGTGTCTTAAATGTGTCACCGTTGCATCGATTTATTGTGGAATTGCATATGAAGGGAAAGATCAGCCTGGGAGGCTCAGCAGCACCTTCATATGAAGAGGTCTTTCTTGGCATCGGCTCGCTTTATTGTTTTATTTTTGAAATTGGGGACAAATCACATTGGAGGTACAGGAATCGGAACAGGTCCAGGACAACAACAACAAAAAAACAAGCTCAGGGACCGACCCAAAGGGCGCGCGGGCGACACAAGTCGGCGATGAGCCAAACCATTTGAGCCAGATTCTCAGATGCAAATCAGTCTTGGACTGATTTGCGCCTTTACTCATGTTCTCTGCAGGTTCTTCTGACGTTGCTGTACTAATGACGGTTAGAGAAAAGCCACATCCTAGCTTATGGCTGCATTCAGGGTATAGGGGGCCCTATGGGCCTGCCTTGCTCTTCAATAACGCATGTTTAGAGTTAATGAATCATGTTTGCTCGGAATTGGTCTTTTCAACGTGCTTCATCGCCAGTAATGGAGCATCGTCGTTTTGGTTGTCGCCAAACTACCCCGCGCTAGTGCATGACAGGCGCGCAGCTAGCGCACGAACCGCGGAGCGAACAGCGACGCGACAAGGTTCTAGAGTAAACAGAAAAACACGCTAACCGGTCAAGGGGCAGTTTCTGCCTGAGGCAGGGCACGCCAATGGCCGTTCTCGTAGCGGTGAAGAGCAACGCTCCTGAAAGAGGGGTGATGGTCTGTGTCCCAGGCCCCCACCTCTCTAAAATCAACAAATCGGCTCCCCCTATTCCCTTCTGCCTGCCAGTACCTCCACCGAAAAACGCACATACCACGCACCCACAGGGGCCATTTCGTTAAGGAAGCTGTCCACTGACTATTCCATTTCCTCCTTTTTTTCCCCCCGTGTGCTCATTTCCTACTTCTGTTCCTTCTCCTACTCGCAAACCATCTCGTCCTCCGAACCACAGATACCCTTTGCACCGATTCTTTCCATTCCAAAGCGTCAAGATGCGTGAGATTGTAAGTTGCCCATTCTACTTGTTTAAAATTTCTGGTGCCTGGTTCCTGTTTTCTCTTCACCGTCATTTGGCCAGTCGGGCGAACGGCAGAGCGCTTCTGAAGCCGCCTTTGCAGCCTCCCCTGAGCTCTTGCTATCTGTGTTACTCCTGTCTCTGCCTTCTGTCTTGTTCACCTTGGCTGTGTGCGCGTGTGGCGCTGTCTTACGCTGCGCTGGCTGGTTGGAGAAGACGGCGACAGGTGCTGGTCTGCAGCCGTGGAATTTTTGCTCTTGGGGCGAATCCACGGTGTCTGACGAGCCTTCTCCGTCCTTCCTCCCCTCCATGCCAGTCAGACACAGAACATTGTCGGCGCAGAGCTTCTGAACGAGAATCTCTTGCGCAACACTGATTTTGTTTGCTTTGCGTATGGCCGAGAACTTTGCTAACCATCTTCGCGATAATAGGTCCACCTCCAGACCGGCCAATGCGTACGTGCTCGCTCCTCTTCGCGTCTTCCTTCGGAAACCCCTCTACACACGCAAGATCTCAAACCGGTCTCGCTTTGGGGATTGGATTGAGAAGAGGCAAGCGGATAATGTCCAATACTAACAATTGCTCCTCTCACAGGGTAACCAAATTGGTGCCGCCTTCTGGTATGGATAACTGCCCTGTTTTCTTGGTCGAATTTGCACGGCGCAGCAGTTTGTCAACGGCAAACAGTGGCAAGTGCACGGGTTTGGGATGCAGAGGCTAATACCCCCCCCCCCCCCCCAACAGGCAGCAGATTTCGGCCGAGCACGGCCTGGACAGCAATGGCGTGTACAACGGCACGTCCGAGCTCCAGCTCGAGCGCATGAACGTGTACTTCAACGAGGTGTGTTGCAAGCAAGACGCGGCCGGTGTGCAGCTCTGCGTATGGCGGGTGATATCAGGTGGCTAATTTCGGTTGTCGTCTAGGCTTCGGGCAACAAGTACGTCCCCCGTGCCGTCCTCGTCGATCTGGAGCCGGGCACCATGGACGCCGTCCGCGCCGGCCCCTTTGGCCAGCTCTTCCGCCCGGACAACTTTGTCTTCGGCCAGTCGGGTGCGGGCAACAACTGGGCCAAGGGCCATTACACTGAGGGTGCGGAGCTTGTCGACCAGGTGCTCGATGTCGTGCGTCGCGAGGCCGAGGGCTGTGACTGCCTGCAGGGCTTCCAGATCACGCACTCGCTCGGTGGTGGTACCGGTGCTGGTATGGGTACTCTGCTTATCTCCAAGATTCGCGAGGAGTTCCCCGACCGCATGATGGCTACCTTTTCCGTCGTGCCGTCGCCCAAGGTGTCTGACACTGTCGTCGAGCCCTACAACGCCACCCTGTCCGTGCACCAGCTGGTGGAGAACTCGGACGAGACGTTCTGCATTGACAACGAGGCGCTGTACGACATTTGCATGCGCACCCTGAAGCTGCCCAACCCGTCGTACGGCGACCTCAACCACCTGGTGTCTGCCGTCATGTCGGGCGTCACCACCTGCTTCCGCTTCCCCGGCCAGCTGAACTCGGACCTGCGCAAGCTGGCCGTCAACATGGTGCCATTCCCGCGTCTGCACTTCTTCATGGTCGGCTTCGCGCCTCTGACCAGCCGTGGTGCCTACTCGTTCCGCGCTGTCACCGTGCCGGAGTTGACCCAGCAGATGTTCGACCCCAAGAACATGATGGCTGCCTCGGACTTCCGCAACGGTCGCTACCTGACGTGTTCTGCCATCTTGTACGTGAATTTTTTTTTGGTTTTTTTTCGTTATCCCTCTGTCCCTCGATACTGCATGCTGGTGGTACCTTGCTAACACCTCTGTCCTTGTGTGTAGCCGCGGTAAGGTGTCTATGAAGGAGGTTGAGGACCAGATGCGCAACGTGCAGAACAAGAACTCGTCGTACTTTGTTGAGTGGATTCCCAACAACGTGCAGTCGGCTCTCTGCTCGATCCCCCCTCGGGGCCTGAAGATGTCGTCCACCTTTGTGGGCAACTCGACGGCCATCCAGGAGCTGTTCAAGCGTGTCGGCGAGCAGTTCACGGCCATGTTCCGTCGCAAGGCTTTCCTTCATTGGTACACTGGCGAGGGCATGGACGAGCTGGAGTTCACCGAGGCTGAGTCCAACATGAACGACCTGGTGTCCGAGTACCAGCAGTACCAGGAGGCCGGCGTGGACGAGGAGGAGGAGGAGTACGCGGACGAGGGCGTCGAGGGCGAGGAGCACGAGTAAGCAAAGGAGCTTTTTGCTTCTCCGGCTCTAGCTTGAGTTAAAAAAGGAGGGAAAGCTCGTGCGGGATGTTTTGTCTTATGCTTTTTTATTTCTGGCGACCTCTTGTTTTTTTACTCTTTTATTTAGTTCCACAAAGCCCCCCCCCCCCCGCCTTTTGAATTCTCCAACTTAGTTGACTCTTTTGTCCCCTCCGTCTCCCCCGGAGAGGAGAGGGAGCAGGAAGTAAAGGAAATGAGACGAACACTCGACTCTGTTTTACGAGGTCAACCACTTGATGTTGCTGGAGGAGTAGATATACCATTTCGCGTTGCGTGTAGGGCAAGGCTCACTGTTGATCTTGTGAGTTTAAAAAGTACACTGTGTATGACAGATAATGTTGATCAACAGGACTAGCGAGAGGGTATGTCCAACAAGATGGCACCGGCTTCTCCGAACAGGCATACATGTATCCAGATTTCCGCCCAGCAGCAGTGTCTGCATCTTACTCGATAATCCCCCTACCCCTCCTCTTTTTCCACAGCTACCATCGACAGGCACAGCTTGTTGCGGCGCTCTTGCATCAACAACCCCCACCGTCCAGGGCCATTCACTATGACCAGTCTCTGAACCAGCCCCCGCGGCCCAGCACGGGCAGCTGGGCCAGTAAGGCGACAGGAACGACAGTCCCTTTGTGATTTGGAAAGCTGTTTCTCGGCCGTGATGGCGGTTTTGTTGGGGCGGGGGCGGTGATTGTCGACGATGTTGCTGCGGCGGCGGCGGCGGCTTCATCCGCCGCGCATGGGTGCAGTGTATTGAGGGCCTCGCAGATTTCCTCGCGATGCTGCTCCCATTGCTTGTGCGCTTCGAGGCCCAGGCCTGCCGCTCTGTTGGTGTCGACGAGCTTGTTGTCGCGGCCGGCCAGTTGCAGCAGCCAGCTCTGCAGCACCTCGTCGACGGCGGCGGCGCTGGCCAGGTCCCCCGAATACGACGGCGCCAGGCGCGGCGACGCCTGCTCTCTGGCACCGACACTGGCACCGGCACCGGCACC
This sequence comes from Graphilbum cf. rectangulosporium, assembly GCA_019925645.1. NCBI lineage: Eukaryota > Fungi > Ascomycota > Sordariomycetes > Ophiostomatales > Ophiostomataceae > Graphilbum > Graphilbum cf. rectangulosporium. The sequence continues at coordinate 274,639 of JADHKI010000029.1, forward strand.
GACACCGGCTTGGCGGCGCCTCTCGTCACGGATGGCCATCTGCCGGGCCCGGACAATGGCCATTTGCTCCCTGGCGGCGAACCACTCCGCGGAACCGCCGACAATGCGCAAACGGCCAGAGCGAGGCTGGACGGTGGCCGGGCTGTGCAGCGACCGGGGCGATAGGGGGGGTGGCGGCTGTGGCTGTTGCTGTTGATGCTGCTGATGCTGATGCTGCTGATGCTGCTGCTGTTGCTGGTTGTGGTTGTGCCGCGTTGGCGTTTGGGGGGACGGCTCCTCCGTCTGCTGCTTCCGCCGGGAATGTGGCGAAGGCGGCGGCGACAAGGGAAAGGCCTGCCCTGGGGGCGGCGTCGTGGAAGGAGGCATAAAAGCAGGTGGCGGCCTGGCCGGAAACGGTACTGGCGAAGACGGCGGCGACGGCAGAGACCCAGACGACGAGCTGGGCGGCGGCGATGGTTCGGGAAACGGGCGACGTGCGGCTCTGGGTGGCAGGCGGAGCAGTTTGATGCTCCTGCCGGGGCTAGTGTTGTAGGGAGAGGTGGCCATGACGCATTGCCACACAAAGGGCATGTATAGTTGTGTCTATACAACGCAGTAGCTCAAGCCTGCTGTACCTGGGGGAGTTTGTTCTAATCTGATCGACAGGCAAAAGTCTCCTGGCGGAACTGAAACCGTGGAATTTGCTTATATATCTGGATGAAGATATCTAGATCATGGCTCGGTTGGGCATACATCGCCGGACAGGCCAAGTCCCCCCCAGAAACACTTCGGAATGAGACTCGGGCGGCCGTCTTGGCACTGATTCGGGGGGTTCGGGGTGGCGTGTCTGCTGCCCGACAGACGCGCGCATTTGACGTGGCAGCCCGGCTCACATTGGGCGAGGCTGCGCGAGCTTCCCCTTCTCCGATGGCCATGATAGCTGCCTGACGAGCCGTGTCTCTGGCTGTCGGGGGGGGGGGGGGGGGGGGGGGGGGGGGGGGGGGGGGGGGGGGGGGCCGGGCGGGCGGGCGTCCCCTTTGCCGTGGGCCATTTTCGGGGCGGGGCGGGGGGGGGCGGGGGGTGGGGCCCCCCCCCCCCCCCCCCCCCCCAAAGTTGCACCACTTCTCATCCCTTGCTCCACTCCGGCACGGCGTGTCCTTTGACATAAGCGGCAGGCAGCCATGGGAAACTGCCCGCGCCGCTAGCGGAGAATCCGGACGTGATATTTCCCGAGTCTCTCCACTGAGGGTTTCCTTTTACTTTCTTGTCACTTGTCGAGAAGCAATGTCCTGCATGACATCTGTCACCCCCCACACACCCGGCAGGAACTGCCTTCTCGCTCCAGAACAAGACCACGCGGGGAGGACCGGACGGAGACTTTGCAAGGCTGTCTTGTACAAAGAGGTCCCCCCCCCCAACTTTTACTCTTGCAAAACTTGTCTTGATTTGTCTTTGTGCCGCAAGCGACTCATGATGACTGTTATATCCTATTACGGTGTATTTCTCTTGCACACTTGTCTCGGCCACAAAGAGCAGTGGCGTCACGCGGGCTCGACTGACAGCCCCGTATGAAGAGCCAAAGAAAAAAAACGAGACCTGCAAGATGTCCAAAGTGAAACACAGCCTGGATGCGGCCGCCGAGTGAGACATGCGGCATTCCCAAGAGCACGACGCAGTGATGTCACCACCTGGCGGGGCATGTCACGTGACCGCCATCAAGAGCCCCGGACGTGGCCGAGGATCTGCCGTAGGCGGCCCAGAGCGCGGGCGTTGGGCACGACGGAGCCGCCCGGGGCCGACTGCTGCAGCTGTTCCAGTTCCTGGCGGGCCTGCGAGACCAGCGGAGCGAGCCCGCCCCAGACCTCGTCCGTGTAGCGGCCGAGCACGTCCTGCCACTGATGGAGCCAGATGCGTGTCGTCTCGGGCGAGCAGTCCAGGCCCAGGACGGCCCGGCTCTCGAGGGACTTGTTGGGGACGGCGGCACCAGGCTGCTGCGCGGCGTCGCCGCCGGCATGGGGCCGCACAAAGTCCGGGATAAAGTTGAGCACATGGTCCCAGTTCGCGGCCGAGGCGCGGCCTCCAAAGAGCGCCTGTTGGAGAGCGGCCCGCTCGGCGTCGGCGAGGTCCGCGTCCGCGTCCGGGCCGCCGCCGCCGCCGCCGCCGCCGCCGGCGCTCAGCTCCCGCTCCTCCGCCTCGGCCGCCGCCCGGGCCGCCGCGTCGCCGGCCAGGAGACTGACCACCGCCTGCCCGTCGCTGCCTTGCTGCGCGGCCACGGCAGAGGGCATGTCGCCGACGACAAGCGCCGCCTCCTCCCTTGGGTCTCCTCTTCCCGCAGCTGGAGCCGACCCCGGATGGCCCGTTGAGAGGCCACAGAGGTCCGGCGGCTCGGCCGGGAGATCCATGTCGATATCGGCGCCGTCCAAGAAGCGTGCGAAATCGTCTTCCTGCGCAGCGGCGTACTTGTCCACATGGCTGCTGCTCGAGAAGGAGCGTGCCGGGCCGGCCGGGCTCGCTGCAGAGGACCGGTACGCGGAAGACGACTCCGCCACCCCTGGTGAGACCGCAGGACCGCGCTGCGACGGCCCGGCCTTGCTTGCTGGAAGGCCCGCCGCCAGCTCCTCGCTGCCGAATGCGCCGCCTCCGCCGCCGCCGACAAGATCCCGGCCCAGCCCGGCAGCAGACCGTGCTATCCTCGCAAAGGCAGACGGCGCCGCCGCCGCAGCCGCGGCCTGTTGGCCTCGAGGCTCGGAGGGCTCGCTGGCCTTTTGCTTTCCCTTCCCCTGGCTTTTCGGATCCTGGTCCTCCATCGGTGCGGCCGGCCGGTAATCAGACGAATATCGAGGACGGCAAAGTGCGAACAAAGCATGCTGCTCGGCGAAAGAGAACGGCAGGATGCTGCAGGCATGGCAGGCAGGCAGCTCGCGCCAGGCTCGGCTGGTATCTTGTGCTGGTATCGGACTTTGCCACCCCCTAAAACATGTGAATCTCAGCTGTACCTCAGCCGTTTACAACTTGAGCCATATGCCACCTGTCAATATCCGAGACAGCCTCTTCATCGGTGGGCCTGCTGCGCATTGACTGGGTCCGGCTGCAAGGCTCTGGCCTTGTGTGCGTGTGTGTGTGTGTGTGTGTGTGTGTGTGTGTGTGAATGCAATGCCTTGCAGCTTGCTGGGCTGTCGGGCCGCTGGGCAGCAGAAGCAAAGGCAAGGGAAAAACGATGACCTCGGGCGAAACAGCCCCTACGGGAGCTTTTGATTGGCCGCGCTCTAGGGTACGCGAGGGGGAGGGGGGGGCTATATATTACAGCACTAATGGGCCAGCAGCAAAGCTGCTGCAGCGCCGTAGCCGCTAAACGGGGAGCTGGGGGACAGCTGTAATCCAGCCCAATCTACCCCGCACACCACCCACAACGCCGCCAAAAGCCAGACGCAACCGCTGCATTTATCGCGTATACCACGACTTTATCTGCTTTGCCAGCAGCGCCTGCACCGCCTTTTTGATTTTTCTGCCCTGCCGCCGCCGCCGCCCTTCCCTTCCCTGTGCGGCCGCCCGCCGCCTGCTCTTTTTCCTCTCCTCGTCCTGCCTGGTTACCCCCCCCCCCCGTCTCCGCGTCCTCTCGCCCACACCCCCCCCCTCCGTCCACCGTCTTGCATCCATTTTGCTCCCCCGTGCTGTCCCGTTTCCTAATTCAGCCTTTGCTGCTCCCTTTTTTTTTTTACTCAATCCCTCTCCTCTATTCCCACCTTTGCATCCGCCCTGCGTCTTGTGTCTCCGGGGCACGCCTCTTCTTCCCTCTTCCGATCCGCCCTTCACCCCTGGACGTCCTTTGGTGACGCCTTCCTAACTGCCGCCCGACATTGTCATTTAGCTTCGTTTCCCACACAGCAAAACCAGAGGTACTCTTCCTCGCCTTCCACTCTCCTCTTCCCCCCCCCCCCCCCCCTGGTCCCCCGTTCGTACGCCCGCGCTCGACGGGGGGCAACTGCGGCTGTATCCAAATTGACCGATCTTTGTTGTTTCTAGCTTTTCTCTCGTGTGCTCACTCTGCCTCATTTTGTCATCCCCCAGGGCCTGACGCTCTTTGGACCCTGCACCGCTCTCCCGCCTTTCGGACTTCGCCATCGCGTCAGCTCGATTCGTGCTGTGCACTTCCACGCTCGCGTGGGATCATTCTTGATAACGACTCACCGTCCCGCTTTGCCATACGACGCGTCGTCTTCGGCGTTGAGCATCCACTCGACACCCCCCGGATTGTCGATCGTCTCTCGTCTTTGACCCTCTCCCCCCTCTCGCCCCCCTCCCTCCCCTCTCCCCCCTCCTCCTCCCCCCCCCCCGTTCCCCCCCCTGGATACATGCTCG